>JFZS01000087.1:0-85295 GCA_000709145.1 Balansia obtecta B249
TATTAGTTTTACTATTAAAAGGTAGTAATTAGCTATTAAAAGGCTATAATTTTATTTACTATTACTTAATTATTTTTATTAACTAATATATTAATAAGATTCTAAGAAGCTATTTTTAATAATATTAAGTTATTACTTAAAGTAATATAGTATAGTTTTAAATAAAAGTCTTTAATATATAATAATTAAAGTTAGTTTATATAAGTAAAACTATAAAGTAGTTTAAGCTAAGTAATATAATACTAAGTTATAATTATAATTATAACTAATAATTCTATTAAAGACTAGCTAAGAAAATAGTTTTAAGTAATAAAGTTTTATATAGCTAAGTACTTACTAGTAATAGTAGTAATTAGTAGTATTGCTTACTCCTGTTAAGTAGTGATCGCCTCTTCTGCTTACTAGTAGAGTAGTAAGCAGCGATGTGATTAGTTGATCGGCCTTCTTCGGACCGATGTTCTGCCGGGCCGCTGGTTGGGCCGTAACATTGGTGTGTGGTGGCCCTGAAACCCACCCCCCACATTGTCCCGACAACTCCAAATTGTCTCTCCACGTAACCGCGTAACAGCCAGCTGTGACCAAATTATGCGACTTTGACACAAGCGGCCTCACTCTTGCATGTTGCATGTACTCTTAGTTCTATGTAAGAAGAGTAGTAGTATGTGTTTGTAGCCTCTGCAGACTACCAACTACCAACAAGCCCGCCATCCTAGGTGCATGGCATTGTAAGAAAGAGAATATATATCATTGCTTGAACTCTATTATACCCACCCAAGATGTCCCATTCCCAGAGATTCAAACCCTTCTGCCAACAATTACGACTAGTTCCGTGTCCAATGTCGCTCTGCGAATCGAGCGGTCGTCATTACCAATGCCGCCCCAGATGCATACAAAACGCCGTCCGCTAATTCAAGTTGAATCTCGCTATGCCGCAATGTGCGCCGTTTCCCTCCCATGAACTGCATTGGAACATTGATGGTGAGTAGCGCTATTTCTCTTCGTCTTCGTCCTCATCCTCGTCGTCCTCATCTTCTTCAAAGTCACCCATGCCCTCGTCACTATCGCTGCCGCCGAAATCCTCCTCATCATCACTCATGTTCCAGAAATCGGCGTCGTCTTCAATGACCTTAATGGGAGCAGGGGCCATTTCGGCCGGTGTGGGCATCTTGACGCCGTCTGGGATTTCCTTCTGTGTCTGACTTACGACCTCCTTTGCCAGTGCGTCGTAACACGGTCGGTTGTCGCGGTAGAGCACGCTGGCATCGACGTTGGCGGGGGAGTTGATCTCGGGATCGTCCATGAGCAGCAGGACCGATCGCAGTACCGATTCAACTCCGTGCAGCACATTCCATCGCTCGCTGGCGGATTCGCCAGACTGTTCGTCCTCTCCAGGCTTATGCAGAATAGAGATGCACAGGTTCCCGTCGGTGTATATATTGGGATGATGGATTCTCTTGGAAAGAAATTTGAAAGTCGGCGGCTGGTAGGGATAGTCGGCTGGGAAACGCATCTCGGCCTGCACATCAGCATCAGAGAGGGGAACATTTGCCAAGCGCCTGTCAGTCTCGTTGCGAAGGAATATTCGTACCTGAAGATACGCGCCATGCCAAATGCTCTCCGGGTTCACCACCCACAACCCAACCTTCCATCGCATGATGTTCAAATCATCCGTCTGCAGGCCATTGTCAGCCGAGTCATTATGTCACGACTCACGTATGCGGTGCGCGTAATCGTACTTCAATATGAACCCATTTCTCCTTCTCAAGAGCCTGCAGCTCTTGCATCAGTCGCTTCTGGGCCATGGTTCTGAGTTGGGCTACAACGCCAACACACGGCGCGTGTAGGGCAAGAAATGGACCAAAAAAAAAAAAAACAAATCGGATGTAGCTCGTTATGCAGAGAAAAAGTGGTCGAAAACGGCGTCTAGTGGTAGTGCGGACAGATCCGGCCGACAAAGAGGGCGAGGAGGGGGCGGGTGAAGGAAGGTGAGGTTTTAATCAACAATCAACGAGATGGCGTGGGCTGGGCTGGGTTCTATCAGGCTCGTCCGCTTTCCACACACGAAGCGTGACTCTCAAATTGCACGAGGTCACGTATTGTATCAAGGAGTTAAATGGCAGCCTAGACACCCAGGAGACGGAGATGCCAACCCTCGCTGGCAAGCGGATTCGCTTCCGGAAGGAACCATGTGCGAAGGGGTCAAGATCAAACACCGAACCAGATAAAACATGTATGAATGAGGCGAGCGAAGGGAGGAGTGACAGGGAGTGACGGCATCAGCTGGCCACGGGCTCCACTGTACAGGTTGCCCTCTCTCCACTTTTCTGTCTAGATTTGGTAGACGGTGTGGGATGCATGTGCCGGCACAATATATAATATGCAGTGTCTACACGTGGTCAATTTATGGAATATGATAATCAACATTTGATTAAGCGTAGCCACTTGGGCGACTCCAGCGCAGCAATGTCCATTCGCGGTCCCGAGTCGTGCATCCGCTTGTCTCGCCAACTCACTCCATGTCTCTAAATAGCAAGACTTTTTTGGCTTGGGTCGCAATGCCCACAGCTTGGAGTGTTGCGATTGGCAAGTTGGAGTGTAAAGTAGTCGTGGGCCCGGCCCTCCCAAACGCAAACCGTACCAATTCATGATTGCTGGACGTGAGAAACTAACCACGGTTGTTTTGAAATTTGTTTCTGCGAATATTGTTACCCAATTTCAATTCTGGTTATATATATATTTAAAAAAAAAAAAAAGAGAGAGTGAGAGAGAGACGGTTGACCATGTGACAATGCATCATCTACCAAACACCGCCCCATGCTAAAGCCCCAACTATACATGTACCGTGACCGTGGGCCGCATAAATAACTTAGCCCTAGGCGCTTAGGTCATAATAGACGCATGTCCCCGTTCGAAAGTTGTATATGAACGCATGTTTGGACTTTCCCATGCGTTCATAGGATGACCTCCACGTATCGAGATGGGTCTGAATCTCACGTATGTACTTCCTCTCATTCATCGTTACCGAGTGCTCTGCTTTCCTCCAACTCTCATGATCCGACAGGCTCGTCTCTCGGAGTATGTTAATGACCTGGTCTGTCGTCTCAATAGCCAAAATAGGACCATCCAGAAACGATCGCACCAGGTTGCCTGCGCTGAGCTGGGCCTGATCCACCACTTGTCGACGGTTGAACTTCTTGCTCTTGGTGCCTGCCACGAGCACCTTGACATCCTGTTCCTGTCTCATGTCGCTGTGGTGGCTAGGTCCTGTGAACTCGTTTGCCTGCGTCGAGCTGACTCTGAGTTTCGAAAAAGCTCGGGCATCCCGTTCTTTTAGTTCGGCCCGCAGCCAGGCCATTAGCTTGGACAAAGGCAGGTCGACGTCTGGGATATCTTTGCGGCTCATCGTTTTGATCTTGAGCATTGATTCGGGCTTGATCACGATGATCCATGAATAGTTCTCATCCCGATACTTAGATAGCAAATCTTCTGGCGACCTTGCATCTTTGGCCATCTCCGCACTGATGTCATGATCCCACAGTATCTGAAGGATCTCAATCCCCGTTGATCGGAGAAGGGCCATATCAAATGATGCAACCAGTATATCGCACTAAGGCATAGTCAGAAATGCTCAATTCACCAAAACTGCAATTGTAAAAAAAAAAAAAAAAAAAGATGAAGATAAAAAACAGAGAAGAAAAGGAGAGAGAAGAGGAAGAGGAAGAAAGAAAGAAAAGACTCACCCTTCGCTCCGTAAATATGGAACTCGGATCCATTTCCTGCTTCTTAAGGAATGACCTAGCTCCCGTCTTGGGAATGCGAGCCAATCGCTCCCATGCAAGACTAAACCCAACAGCATGTCTCTCCTCATAACTCCCTCCGGTCTTAAGGCGCTGCTCCTTGATGAGGTGATCATATCGACCACCTGCTGCAAAGACGTCTTTCACTTTCTTGTCATAAAGACAGGAGAACAAGATGCCACCCGCATAGAAACTTTCCTTTATGCTGTTAAGAGGATTTATGTAGATCTTGGTGGTGACACCAAAGCGCTTCGCGTATTCTGCAACTTCTTTCAGATGTGCCATTGTCGACGAGGCTCTTTGATACATGTCTCCGCCTTCGAAAAGTGTTTTAAGCCTTGAAAACGCTTTGTTTGGTGTATCTAGACAAGGTCAGCAACATCAAGAGAAGACGTAGGAGTGTTTATAGTCATTTACCCCGAAAGTCAAACTTCTGCAGCTCATCCACACTGGTAGCAGATACCCCCACAGCCGGCGATCGCAGTTCCGTCCTAACTTTCTGCCACGTATGATTGTGGATATTGAGTTTACTGAGCGCATCAGCAGCGAGCCGTCGGCTTGCCTTCTCCACGCCACAGTGCTCGAAGATAAGCTGAAGAAGGTCAGAATGGCCGACGTGAAAACACATTTGCGTCTGCCATAATGATGGGAAAGTATTGATAATCTCGTCAATGACTTTCAATACTTCAGCTTCCTTGAGCGCAAAGTCCAGGGCGTCAGTCGTGATAATGTCAAAGTCGACTTCTCCAAACATGTTGGGCTGGCCAGTGTCCTGCTTATCTCGAAAAACACTGCCGAAAGAAAAAGTGCGCTGCAACATTGGGTCGGTGGACTGCTTCGCGATCGCTCTGGCGTTGCCCATGGTCAGGTCATATGGTAGCTGCAGCACGGTACCGTTTGAGTCCAATAACTGGACCACGTTGTCTCCGTAGTGAGACGACCGGGGGTATATGGAGCTGCGAGGCACTTCCAACGCCCCGTGGTGACGAAAAATGGATGTGAGGATACTTTTAACGAGTCCTTGGTTAAGCAGCTCTGTAGAGTTTGGACTCGATGCGAACATATCCCAGGCGTAGTCTTTCGCGGCATCGACAGGGCGAGCAAAGAGGGTGGAAAGCATCTTGCCATAGTACGGAGAGCTAGGGTCGGCCAAGCCTGCAAGCGTGCGACGAATTGTTTCGCTCTCCATCTGCACGGGGAGCTTCCCGCTCTTCAACAAGTCGACACTTGACGGGCGCTCTCTGGGATTGTGATTGACCAGCGAGAAGACAATGTCCGTCTGTGCCTTATCAGAAGGTTTAAAGTCCAACGGCAAAACAGGCTTCGGCCGTCGAAGTTGGCCGATGACATCTGCTTTTTGCATACCAAGCATGGGCTGGTAGCACATTTCGAAGAATATAATGCCGAGTGAGTACATCTATCAAAACTATGTTAGTTCAGGGCAGGGAACATCGCAAGACACAGAGCACTTAGTTAAATACTTGCATCAACTTTGGTACTGTACATGCCGTTGGCACCTGACCGGACCTCTGGCGCCGCGTAGTAGGCGGTCCCAATACTTCTTGTCATATCGTCCGTCTCCAAGCTGTTGCCAGCAACCTTGTCCACAGAAAACTGTCCGCTGGTTGCTAGGCCGAAGTCGCCAATCTTAACGTTGTCAACGCCATCGATACTGCTGCTGATGAAGATGTTTTCCGGTTTCAAATCTCGATGCACAATGCTCAGTCCGTGGATATGAGATAGTCCCTCGAGAATTTGTCGAAACAGTCTCCAGATCTCGGGTGTGTTCTTATATAGACCGCGAGTAATCAAATCACGTAATGTCTACTTATCAGCACTTGTGAACGACACAAAGGAGGTGGCAGGAAATGTGCGTCTTACTCGCTTCTCACAGTACTCCATGGAAATGTACAAAATGGTTCGGTAGGGACGTTGAAACCTAGCGCGCTTCAGATTGAATGCTTGGCGTTCTCTATCAGGTGAGGGGAGAGCACAATTCCCCAAAGCTTCATCGATGCTGGAACTGTCATCATCCGATTCCTCATAGGATTCTCCGTCCTCACTATCGTCGTCGTACCCAAACTCAACTGCTGCATTAGATGATATGAAGTCAAGACCACCCGTGCTGGTGACAAACTGTATATCAATGCCGGCAGACCCAGCCTCCTGGGTCTCCTCGGTAAAGGCGTCGGTAGATGTTTCGCCTTCGGTGTCAGTCAGATCTGCCACTTCTTCAACCCACGTGTTGTAGTATCGCACCACAGCTGGATGACTGAGCTGGGACAGCAGGCGAACTTCTTTGAGAATCTCTGTCAAGCTGGCATGCGAGCTCTGTGTAATCTTCTTAATGGCGTAGATTTGCCCGTCGAGCTTTTTTCGCGCCTTGACCACTTCGCCAAAGCCGCCCTTACCGAGACGACCTTCCTCCACAAAGTCCTCGGTATACCGAGACACTACAGCCCCTCGCGTCATGGAATCTCTCCTTAGCTTTGCCGGAAGTGCGTGCAGGGATGTCAGTGACGGAGTTGCGGACAAGATGGTGGACGAGTCGTCATGGAAAACAGGGGCATCGGTTGCCAGAAACTCGCTTGATCCAAGTTCAAACGGCCGAGGGCGCTTTTGTTTATCGTCTTTGAAAAATCGACTGACCAGTTCCTGCAACGACTGCGATAAAGTCAACGAGTCCATCAAATTTCTCGGCGACGAATACTTTTGGAGCACGTCTAACCCAAAGATCATTTGGACAAAAATGATACCAAACTCCCATATATCAGTCTTGTACGTGTACTGCGGCTTAGACTGCCCTGCAATCTCGGGCGGCAACCAATAGGCCGATTTCGCAGAACTGAGACTGGGCAAACCTGGCTTCAAGGTTGTGATATTGTGGATTTCTCGCTGATACCAGGCATCTGATAACTTGGGCACAACTTCGCCTGTGGATTCACGAAACAGGACAACATTTCGGGCATGGATATCTTGGTGAGCAATATTGTGATTGTGCAGAAAATTAAGAGCATCCAACAGATCCCGCGTCCATGATCGCACCTTGCCGATCTCTATGTGGCCTGCTAGCTCCAACAGCTCCTCAAGAGATCCCTTTTCCGCCATAGGCATCAATATCCGCACAGTCCACACATTGGCTACAGTGGCATCTGCTGGCGTGCCGCTCTCGACTTTGAAGTCCAAAATGTCCACGAGATGACGGTGATGAATGCGCTTTCCCGCCTTCAAATCCTCGAGTCTCGACTCGAGCGACTGGAGTTGTTTCTTGAACTCCTTGGCATCTTTTGTTCCACTTCGCAAGGTGGCTTCTTTCAACGCCAGAGTCTGGTTGGCTTGCCCGTTGCCAAGAACAGGTCTCACCGTGTACACGACGGTGGCCTTGCCTTCCTGCGGGTCGCATTTACCAGCAACCGACTTGAATGATAGAGCGTTACCATGCTTATCGGTCATGTTGCAGAGTTGGTCAAAGACAACTTGCTCGTTGTCCGCAGCCGAGTTGTCGCTGAGTTGTTCGTGGATGCCATTGGACCGTCGACTGACGCGCGACTCCTTTGCCTTTTGTCGTTGATGGTCGATTTGCAGTTGAAGCATTTCCGACATGACCCGCTCTTCTTCTTTGCTCTCTGCCAGCTTCCTGCGCTCTTCTGCCTCCATTTTCTTCTGTGCCAATCGCGCAAGCTTCGCCTCGTGCTGCTCCCGTTCCTCTTCAAGGGACGGCAGCTGCCTGCCAGATGCCTCAACCTGTGCCGCGTCTTCCAAGATATCACGGATGCCTTCCACTATCCTGTCAACCATTTCCTGCTCTTCTTTGGCAAGCTCTCTGGGCTCATTATCGACAAAATTTTGAATTTTGAACTGGGTCGCCTCGCGCAAGCCACTGAGGTCTCTGACAGTCAACAGCGGCGGAGTCTTGGGATAGGTGGCCGTCATGACGAAATTAATAGTTACAGCAAAGTCACTGTCTGAGGACGCCTTGACTCGGATGTCAAATGCGGGTTCGGTTTTCTAGTCTGGGTTGTGAGAACCTGTGGTATGATGATTGTTATTTGTCGATGGTCTTACCTTCCATGCACTATGTGTGCCGGTTTCCATTACGAAATCATCCCCGTAAATGGCCTGGAGAGCCAACAACTCATTCTGCTGCAGCTCCCCATACTCAATCTTTGTAGTGACGTCTGGCGTCGTGGGCTTGAGGCCCGGAAAGCTCGAGTCATCCCTTGTCGAATCTTTGGTCACGGCATTGTTCCATGCCCCGGATGCTTGCCACGCCATGATCGCGTGATGTCCAAGTAAGTGTCACAGCCAAGGCTGTGACGCTTTAGATGGAAGAAGCCATATTCTCTCTTCTGTGCGTGGATTTCGAAGTATATGTTATGTGGTTTTGGTTTGGGCTGGTGAAAGTTAAATCAGCAAGACGTTGTCACACCGCTGGCCCACCTAGCAATGCTCTCTTTCCTTTTCTCTCTCGTGACAAATGAATGGCGGGGTGCTCGCTGCAGATCCATGCTCGGCATGTACAGTACCTAACCTAACCTAACCTAACCTAATCTAGCCGGTAGCTGAGCTGAAAAGGGAGGGTGCGTGGCACAGTTGTACTGTAAATGGCAGCGTAGCACACCCACGTTCGCTGCGTGGCCCGAGGCAAGCATCGCAGACCAGGCTAAGGCAGGTGCAGGTACATGGACAGGGGCTTCGTCAGATGTCAGAGGGCTGCCCGCCAGCGCCAAGCCTGGAATGCCAGGGCGCCGTGGGCTAATGGACCCAACCCAGGACAGTCTGATGAATGTCACCCTTGGGCCAATCCAGAGCAAGCCCCACAACGTTTTTCCTACTTGGGCCATGCCAAAGACTGCAATAAACAAGTCGTCATCCAGACGAACCATTACATTGCTTTTATCAGTCAGCCTTCTCAGCAACGTGATTGCTGTGTATGCATCAATTGCAAGCTCATGGACGTGTCGCTATTTCAGAGATAGCTGGAATATTTCCCCTCCACCTTCTGATTTCCTCTAGCCTTTGGCAGACCGCAATCAAAGTATCATGCTGGGGTGGATGTTGAAACGCGGCGAGAACGCGCCCGAGTCGTCGGGTGATGGAGGTGGGAGGCTCAGCATCAACAGTGCAACTAGATAGCAGTGCTGACAATCTCACCGATACAGATACCACTCAGATAGATCAACCAGATACTCCTGCTCCCGTATTTGCCGCGAGGGCACTCAAAAGCGCCTTCTTCGGCACACCCTCAAAACGAACCCAAGACCGCCGCCACAACAAATCTTCCACGAAACAACGGACTTCGGAGACACCTTTGAAACCACAAGGCATTCTTCTCACGCCTGGGACTGCAACATCGAAAAGGAAGCGTGTGTCCTTCGGCCATGATGTTCCAGGAGGCTCCACCACCAATCTAGACCGAATCACTGAGCTTGAAGAACCTACAGAGACGGAGTCGAAGCCAATGACAGACGACGCCAAGAATAGCAACAACCATAAAGCACGATCTAATCCGACAGCTGAAGACGCAGCCGTCTCCGATGACGAATGGGAAGAGGAGGATGAGGACGGCTACAGCTCCCATGATGTCACGGTAGATCTAAACGAACCACATTCACAGTCTGGCAGGTACTGGAAGGAGGAATTCCTAAAGTACCATCAAGAAGCGAAAGCTGAGATGGAGAAATTGCTCAAGTATAAGCAACTGGCAAAGTCGTATGCTCAGCAAAAGGATGCCGAAGCCATACAGCTTGCGGAGCGGCTTCGGGACGAGCAGCAGCGCGTCATCAAAATGGAAAAGAAGATTGCAGATAATGCGTCCCAGATTGTCACACAACAACGAGAATCTTCCGGAGAAGACCCTACTGAGCTCTTGGCTAAACTGACCACACAGACAGCCCTTGCGGCCGAATACCGTCATCGGGTGCAGGAATTGGAGGCGCAGATGGACGAGTTGCGGGCGCAACGGGAAAGCACCGCCTCTAGAAACGAAACACCGCGTCGACGGCACGTATCGTCTCCCTCTATAACAACCACACAGAAGACTTTGACGGAAACCCGCCGGGAACTGCGTCGAGCCAAATCACAACTAAAAGAGTTGGACTCCTTACGTGACGAGGTATTTAGGCTAAAAATGCAGCTTAAAAAGGCCGAATTACGTCTAGTTGTCAACGAGAAAGACGAGGCACGAGCAAGCAGTGGACCGAGGGCGCAGGAGCTGCGCACACTGCTCAAGGCCGCCAAGGATGAGTCCAAACGCAAAGATGAGGAACTTCGGCAGCTCAAAGCAGAGTTTGAGGCATATCGAACCGAGAGCGATGCCCGCGACGTGGACACGAAAGCTGTTTTGGCACGTGCGCATACCAAGATTTCCGAACTTAAAAAAGAGGTCAAGTCGCTCAAGGCTGCTGGCTCAAACCAAGCAAGACCGCACAGCTGGCAGCCCGACACGCGGAAAGAGGTAGATATTAGGGAGGCGAAATCAGACGAGCTTATCAGAGATGGCCCACCGACTGCTGCTGAGCGGCGAAGCTTGGACGAAAGCGCGGTAGTGCCCCGAAAACGCGCACAATCGCAGTCTTTGCGGGAGAAGTTCATGGAGGATGCCGCCCTGGCGCCATCGAGGTCTGACATGGCCACGAAAGCCGAGCGAGCAATTGTGGATAAGCCTAAGTGGCAGCCATTCGTCCCCCGATCGCCGAGAAACCGCGGCTACCTCTCAGAAGATGTAGCAAGTCTTATTCAGCGATATCAGGCCAAGGATATTGCGGCCCCAGAACTTTCTGCCCTCGCCAAATCGACACAGCGCGAAGATAACTCGGTTCCCCCTTCCGAGAACAGCCCAATCGACCTTCTGTCAGATCAATTTGCTCGACTTGGTGGACCGGGGACCAATAGCCATATCAACAGCTCCATGGCTGGCAACACATCAAAGGGGACTCTGCCGCCAGAGAGACGCGCGGCAGCTCTCGCCAGAATCGAAAAGAGAATGGCTGAGAAGAAGAAGCTACGCAACCGAGGCGGTGTTGCAGGCAAGGAGAATGTACGGCCATAGACCTTACTTGGCCCAGGCGCGTTTATACTTTGGTACTGTTCCTGTGTCTTTTGGAAACTGATTCAAGCATGGAGTTGGGGTTGTGGTCTGAGGTTCATCCGGTTATAACATCTCGTTAGCAAGTCTGTGTAGTCTGGTTCTGTAGTCAATACTCCTATGACGGGGGGCAGGGGGGGGGGGGGAGGGGGGTTCGCACGCACCGCCAGCCTCCAATATTCATTGATAACGTCGACCCACCCTCCTACTCCTACTAGGTGACAAGCTGCCTCTTTCAACGTCGCCCCTAGGCCCATGGACCCAACCACGAAGAGCAAAGAGTCGAAAAAAGATATTGAAGATGAGATTGCAGAGTTAGAGCAGCATCTTGCAGCCGCCAAGGTCCGGCTTAGCACTGCCGGCACGGCACGGACTGACACGGCGCTGTCACCTCCATCACTGCAATGTAGGTGTTGTCTGCCCCTGCCAACCAGATTCGTCAAACAAGAAAGTCTGATCCGTTCAGAAAGCGGCCCTCGACTCGCCGATACACTACCTTCTACTCTTGTCCGACTCACAGCTACCCATCGGCTCGTTCGCATTCAGCAGCGGGCTGGAATCCTACCTGGCGCACTCGCCCCGCCGGACGACATTCTCTTCCTTCCTCCCGCTATCGCTTTCCTCCTTCGCAGCCACCACGCTGCCCTTTGTCCTGGCCGGCCACCGAGATCCCTCGTCTCTAATTTCCCTGGACGACCAGCTTGACGCAGCTGTTGTTTGCACCGTCGGCAGGCGGGCCAGCGTGGCACAGGGCAGGGCGTTGCTGTCCATCTGGGAGCGATCCTTCCGCAAGACGCTGCCCCCGGAAGCGGCAAATCTATCTGTACTTCGAGAGTTCAGCGCGCTCCTCAGGGATGGGTCCGCAGACGAGGTGCCGCCTGTGTCGGCGCATCTCGCTCCGCTGTTTGGCGTGATTTGCGCCGTCGTCGGGCTCACGCTGCAGCAGACGGCGTACGTGTACATGGTGAGCCATGTCAAGGCGTTGGTGTCGGCGGCGGTGAGGGCGAGCATGTTCGGGCCGTATCAGGCGCAGAAGGTGTTGGCCGGGGAGGAGGTTCAGGCCATGGTCACGAAGGTTATTGATCGGGAGTGGAACACGAGGGTCGAGCAAGCTGGGCAGAGTGTGCCGGTGATGGATTTGTGGATTGGGAGGCACGAAGTGCTCTATTCGAGGATATTTAACAGCTAGAGCAGATTCGGAACATGGTTCGTGGCTCTCGAGTGCTCAAGCTTGCTAAGCTTGCTACGGGAGTCACAAGTGGCGCGGTTGGCTGTGTCTGTTAGGGATTCATGGTGGTATCATTTATTGTAGAATGCAAGAGAGATGCGTATTTGAGTACAATGTCCGCACGAAACCAAGACGCCTTATTCGTCGCTGTCGCTGTCGCTGTCGCTGTCATATGATACAAGAGGACCCAAAGCTGCTGCTGCCGCCTTGGGTTTCGATGCAACGCCCACTCTGGCCTTGCTGAGAGCGGCCAACGTGCTCCCCGAAAATATGCCGCTCCTTTCGGGCGCTACGGTCGATGCAGCACTTTGCGGCGCATCTGCAGATTCCTGGCCGTTCTCAAGCATCAAGGGCGCCTGATGCTCCATCTCGAAACCCTCGCGTCCAAGGGGGTTCACTGCATTCTGGCCTCTTGCGAAATGCACCTCGTCCGGGGCCTCATAGCCTTCTAGCCCATACCCGCCTTCGATGCGCCTTCGCTTCCTAGCCTCGGGGTCCTTGCCCTCGATTTCTGCCACGAACTCTGCGGGCAGCGCTCTGCGGATGGCCTCCGCAGCCTGCTCCTCCACGCGGCGAGCTTCTCGTGCCTGAGCCATGGGATTCGGGTCGGCGGTTGCCCATCGAACGTTGAGAATTTCGTCATTGTCAAGCGATTGATGGGCCATGGCCTCTCTGGCGAACTGGGCGTTGGCCTCGTTGGTGTACGTGATGAAGCCGACTCCTCGGGAGTTCAGCACCCGGACTGTTCGCGCCATGTTAGTTAGCATGGGGATCTCGTAAAAGCAAAAGCATAAGTGACGGGGGATCGCGAGGGGGGGGGGGGGGGGGGGGAGAAGACTGACTTCTTTCGATCTGGCCCCATTCTGCAAAGTGGCGCGCGACGGCCTCCTCGATGTCGTCGGTGACATGGATGCGCCCTACGTAGATGGTCCTATTTTGCCGCATGAAGCTGCCCACGCCGCCCATGTCGTCTCTGTAGTCGCTGAACTTTTCTCGTCCGAAGCAGTCCACGTTGGGGTTGAAGAGATCAAACGTCCCCGGTAGTCGATGCAAGTTCGTGCAGTCCTGGCCGCGCGGGCAGATTCCTCGGGCGAAGCGCAAGCAAAAGTAACTGCCCGGCACCGCATCTGCCAACGTGTATCCGCTGTCTCTCGCAATGTTGCACCGCCCCTTGGCTTTCGTCTGTTGATAGGACTCCCTGTCTCCCCCAGCCCACTTGTTGAACCAGATATTGTACGTCGTGCCCGTCTGCGGCGGTGGTTCCGAGCCGAATTCGCTGGGGTCCATCTGCACTCGCGCCGGTCGCTTCTTCTTGCGGATAATCTTCCTCACGACTTTCTTCGCCCCCGTCGGGGCCGGGGCGACCGCCATGGAATCATCTTGGGTGCCAGCTGACGCTGCGACAGCAGGACCCTGTTCTTCCTGGTCAGCCATTGTCTATTCCTGATCAAACGGGGAAGGATGGCATTGATGTTGCCGGAGGTGAAGAAAGCTGGGGTTACGTTCTCAAGCGTCTGGCAGTTGGTGTGGCGCGGCGTGCGACGAGGCTGGAGCAGAGAAAAGTCATGGCGACGCCAAGACGGCCGGCCGCGTCAAAGTAAGGCAGGCGGTGAGCTGCACCTACAGCAAGATGCTGGCCCCGCCCCGCCATGCTTGATTCTGCCCAGTTTATCGGTTTCGCACCCCCCCACTCACTGCATTCGAACCTCATCGCGAAGCAAGAAGACTGTCGTCACCTGCGGCACATTTTATTGATCCTTGTTGTACTCAGAATAAGACGGTAAGCCGTCCATAAATAAAAGCCAGAGTACCATGGTCAACATTACGGAGAAGATCAAGGAGTGAGTTTTCCCCAGATTCACCTATCAGACAAGGCAGCAGCTTAACCATGTGCAGGATCGAGGATGAGATGAGGAGGACTCAAAGTATGTACCGCGCAACCACCATTGTCACTGTCAATTGATGTCCAATTTATATATATAGAAGGGGCGCTTTCCTTTATCATTTGTGTTTTTTCTTCTCATTTTTTCCTGGATGAACCACCGACCGTCCTGGCATTCACACAGGAACGCATACAGCTTCTACGGGAGCGTACAAACTAACATGATACAGAAAACAAGGCCACAGGTAGGCATCTCCCCCGACATTGCCCGGGAATTTCCACAATATTTTAACACGAAAAAGAATATCACCTGGGTCTATTAAAAGGGTGAGCCTCGCCCGCCACAAGCAACCTCTCTCTGCCTTTCCCAGCACTCACTCGACCTCTCGACAGGAAACTGGCCCGCCTGCGCGCACAATTACTCGAGCCCGGCCCAGGCTCCGGCGGCAGCGGCGGCTCCGGCTTCGACGTCAGCAAAAGCGGCGATGCACGAATATCCCTCGTCGGATTCCCCTCAGTCGGCAAATCGACCTTCTTGTCCAAGGTTACCAAGACGCGGTCGGAAGTCGCCTCGTATGCCTTCACGACGCTCACGGCCATCCCCGGCGTCCTCGAATACGGCGGCGCCGAGATCCAGCTCCTCGATCTGCCGGGTATCATCGAAGGGGCCTCGGAGGGTAAGGGACGAGGTCGTCAAGTCATCTCGGCCGCCAAGACGAGCGATCTGATTCTAATGGTGCTCGACGCCACCAAGCGAAAGGAGCAACGAGCCCTGTTGGAGGCCGAACTGGAAGCCGTTGGCATTCGTCTGAATCGCGAGCCGCCGTATGCAGACAAAACTCTCCCCCGTTTTATTTTTTTATTTTTTATTTTTTTCAAGGCGTACTGATCATACGTTGACAAAAAACCCCGTACACGTACAGCAACATCTACCTCAAGCCCAAGAAAGCAGGCGGTATGAAGATCACGTTTCAGACACCGCCCAAGAACCTCGACGAGAAGATGGTCTACAACATTCTGCGCGACTACAAAATCCTCAACTGCGAGGTCCTGGTGCGCGATGAGAACGCCACAGTGGACGACTTCATCGACGTCATTATGAAGGACCATCGCAAGTACATCAAGTGCTTGTACGTGTACAACAAGATTGACAGTGTCTCGCTGGATTTCCTCGATAGCCTGGCCCGGGAGCCGCAGACTGTCGTCATGAGTTGCGAGCTGGATCTGGGCATTCAAGATGTGATCGATCGGTGTTGGAAGGAGCTCAAGTTGATTAGGATATACACGAAGCGCAAGGGCGTAGAGCCCAACTTTGACGAGGCGCTGATTGTGCGCAGCAACAGCACCATCGAAGATGTGTGTGACCGAATCCATCGCACCCTTAAAGATACCTTCAAGTACGCGCTGGTATGGGGAGCAAGTGCAAGACATGTTCCGCAGCGAGTCGGGCTGGGCCACATTGTTGCTGATGAAGACGTGGTCTACATTGTCAGCGCCTGGAAAGCATAGGACAGTGAAATGAAAAAAAAAAAAAAAGATATGTCACCGTCTTTTTTTTTTTTCGACACCATAATCGTTGAAGAAATGAATAGTTTTATTCATTGATGAAAGGAAAACATAAGAAATCTGAACATGTACCTCCACATACCAGGAGTCGACTCCATCCTGAAGGCACCCAACCAACCAAACCTTTAACACAAAGCCAATTCATTATAAGCAAACAGTATGCGCGAATATCCGCGTCCTGAATAATGTTCCTTGCAACAGTCAATTGCCAATTTTGTTTCCATAACGCCGGTCCCGACCCTTTACAGTCGTGTCCAAAACCAAACCAGGCACTGACTGGTCTTCAGCCAGCCGGAGAGGGGAAAGAGTAGTATCATGATGCCGAAAAAAAAAAAAACATGCCACGTAAAAGACATACGGAGCCAGAGAAAGCAGAGCGAGCAAGCAACGAGTGATGAATAATATGGCAACCCCGCTACTGCTGAATTGATCGCGCACCAAGAGCGTTCTCGCCAGTGAGTTTCTTAGCACTCGCCTGAGCAAACAACGACTTGGGCTTGGCTCTAAAGAGTAGTCAACGTTAGCACTTGATAATCTAAAGTCCAGGAACCTAGAAAAGGAAAGACAAAGAACTCAAGTTAAGAACAAAACATACTTGCTAGCATGCTTATTTCGCAAAGCATTAATCTTGGCCGTACAAGGGCTCATGATGTTATCCGACGGAGAAACATAATGCTTGGTCCTAAACACGCCATCAGCCAACCTGCCGGTGCCACGTCCGTCAGAACTTGGCCCAGGCCGATCCGCCGGCGGCGAAGGCGGCAACGCAAGGACAACGTACGGCTCAGCAGCCATCTTGGACTGGAACATCTGGCGGTGGTACTCCATGCTCTTAACGTCCTTGACAGGCTGGACCTGCTCAATAGCAGCGTTGACGTCCTTGTCGCCGAGGATGCTAGACATCGTGGTGTTCGGTAGGAAGAAAGGAAAGCGCGGCAGTATTTTCGGACAGACGAGCAATTATGTTTCTGCGTGTGTCAAGTCAGAACGAGCCGGTATCAGCATGAGCGCGAGACTAAATATCTTGAGGAGAGGGTGGAGAAGAAGCTGTGTTTATGCCTTTTTTTTTTTTCTTTACAAAACGTACCGAGTTTAACTTGCGTGGGAAAGAAAAGATTTAACCCTAGCGTCGTGTTGATGTGTTCGCGTGGGCTAGGTCGTTTGGGGAGGGACCGCGGCTTCGGATATCACTCGACTTCGTGCGAACTTGAGGTGAGGTGGGAAAGACGGTGGTTGACGAGTGGTGCTCGTCCTTTCCCTGATAAAGGAATCATGGCACACTGCACATGGCATGGTTGGTCTGGGCAACAGCAGGACGGGGAGGCTTTCAGCTGCGTAGCGGCGTTGGCGGGGCAACGGGCAGTTTGCCGCTGGGTTTGAGAATGTGGTCCGGTGGAGTCAAGGCACCGCAAATGACTGCAATGGGCTGCGTTGGGAACACAACACTTTTGCCACGGAAACATGTGCACGGTGCAGACTTGTGGTTTGCATTCGCCATTGGCAATCCTGACGTACGGGCCAGTATCTGTTGTGGGTGGGAAATTAACAGGGAGCATGGCCGGACATTCGTCCGTTGATGGCGGTGTGTTTGGCATTGCGGACGGCGTCGTCCAATCGATCTACGGTCAAGGCAAGGTTTGCACTATACGGGTGACGAAACCTTGGATATACGTCATGACGGCTGGAGATGAAACGCACGTAGCGGCCCGGTGAGTCACGTTGCCTCGTCACCAGTTGTCCAACATGACACGAAAGCATTGCGCTGTTTTTCTCAACCTGAAGCAGAGGCACCTTGTTCGCTCGCATATCTAACCAACGCCCTCCCTACTCGCCGAGACAAGTCAACTCAAATCTTGGCTCCGTGCCGAATCCTAGCGCCAGGCTGTGTCATCCTCGTCCCAAGCTTCTTCATAAGCTCGTCCGTCTTGGCCCGTTGCCAGAGAATCCTCTCGGCAACCTCCCTGCCTCGCCTGTTCTCGTTGCGGCCCATCTGCTGCAGATGCACCTCGTCCGGACCGTCGGCCAGGCGCAGCGTCCGGATGCCCGCCCACATGCTGGCCAGCGGCGTGTCCTGGCAGACGCCAGCGCCGCCGAACGACTGGATGGCGCGGTCGATGACGGTCAGCGTGGTCTGGGGGACCAGCACCTTGGCCTGGGCAATCTCCCGGAGGGCCCTCTTGGGGCCGAGCAGGTCCATCTTGTGGGCGGCGTTGAGGACAACGAGACGGGCGGCATCGATCTCGAGGCGGGACTTGGCGATCCATTCCAGGATGACGCCGTGCTCGCGGAGGAGCTTGCCAAAGGGCTTTTTGCGCTCGTCGTTGACGCGCAGGAGCATCCAGTCGAGGGCGACCTCGGCCTACGTGGCATTGTTAGACATCCATCGTAGCGTTCGTGACCAATGCTCCAGGGAGGCCAAAGGAGCATCTCTCAAGATAAAAAAAAAATATTCATTAGAAATAAAGTGGCTTACAGCGCCAATGCTACGCATAGCATGGTGAACACGACCGGGACCCAGACGGCCCTGGATAATCTCGAATCCCCGTCCCTCGCCGAGGACAATGTTGCTAACGGGGACGCGCACATTGGTGAAAGTCAAGTGTCCGTGGCCATGCGGCGCGTCATCGTACCCGTACACCTTCAGCATGCGCTCGATCTTGATGCCCGGCGTATCGGCAGGCACCAGCACAACCGACTGCTGCCTGTAGGGATCCTTGTTGTCCTTGTCCGTCTTGCCCATGACGATGTAGATCCTGCACCGGGGATCGCCCGCTCCGCTCGACCACCACTTCTGCCCGTTGAGCACGTACTCGCTGCCCTCGCGCCTGATGTCCAGCTCGATATTGGTCGCATCCGAGGAGGCGACCTGGGGCTCCGTCATGAGGAAGGCAGATCGGATCTTGCCCTCCATGAGGGGCCTCAGCCACTGCTGCTTCTGGGCGTCGTTGCCATACTTGGCCAGAACCTCCATGTTGCCCGTGTCGGGGGCCGCGCAATTGCACGCCTCGGAGGCGCTGCGCGAGCGGCCCAGCCATTCGGCCATGATGCCATACTCGAGGTTCGTCCAGCCGGGTGACTCCTTGTAGTGGCCCTTGGGCAGGAACATGTTCCACAGGCCCAGCTTCTTGGCCTTTTCCTTGAGCTCTTCTATGATGGGAGGATGATTTTCCCAGCGGGCATCGCCCTCGCCGACTTGTGCTTCCAGAACAGGATCGGCTCTGATGAGGCGAATTAGCGCAAATCTTGTAGGAGAGCTAAACTGTGTTTTTTTTCTTATTCCATTTGTTTTTTTGTGTCATACAGAGGAAACAAGGAGAGAAGGGGGAAAAAAGGCAAGAGGCCACAAGCTCACGGTATGCAGTCCTCCTCCACAAACTTGGCCACCACATCAATCATCCGTTTGGCCTCGTCGCTCACCAGATGTGAGACCTGGTAAGAAGCTTCAGTCAGCACTTTTTCATGCCCTGTCATTTCCAAATCAAAAGTCCGGCGTGAGCACGTACAATGGCGGGGATCTTGGCCGACATGACGGGCTAGTCGCGAATTGATGGGCAAAGCTCAAGAGGCGAGACAACGACCGAAATGCATGAATCAAGTCTACGCACAGTCCACCAGACGAGAAAATCAAATGAAGCCGGGCTCCGCGGGCCAGGCCAGGATCAAATCAGGAGGAAGGGAAAGAAAGCACCAGAGGAAGTTGTCCAGAAGAGGGAAAAAAAAAGTGCTTCCCCTCGTCGGAGAGGCAGGTTTGCTTAAGCACGAATTGAGGAGCCGAGGTTCTCAATCAGCCGCTTCCAGTCCAAACGCTCATACTCGTCAGTCCTATACAAAGAATCAGCACTAACCGCATGGGGGACATGTCGGGCTGGTTTGCCGGACCGGATCTGGGGAGACTGGGGCATTGACGTAAAACCTCGGCAATAATCCACCACGTATTAGTCGGGGGTCACATATATAACGGATTTGGCTACCCTATACTCCAGGTTGTTTTAACCTCTGATCAAGCTGGATTGCATCACCTGTTGTTGTCAGCTGCCCATGCTGTGCTTGAAGTTCATTGTCAAGCCAGCTAAATGTTCCAAAGGCCTTGCAAATCATACATGGGCTTTTCTGTCGGTCAAGTTCGCATGCCTTGCTTGCGATTTAACCGGTTGGCAATGGTCAACTTTGGACAACACCGTCACGCAGCTCCAACCCCACCAGCCTTCAGTTTCCAAATACTGTCCTACAATCTCACACCTTCATGGAATTTCCACAAGCAAAGGAAACAATCTGTAGCGTTGCATAAACATTACCCACATATCTAGGAGAACAAAATTCGTCAAAACCAAGAAGCCTCGGCACAGTCACGCAATGAGCCTAAGAGGCGAAACAACAAATGTGGCCACGTAAACACCTCATGCAGATAACAGGTCCTTGACTCTGTCTGTATTCTACACCTCGACAAGTCGACGCGTGAATTGCTCTTACCAACGCGTATGCTACTCCCAATAGTCGACCAAAATGCCCATTGTACACTTTCACGCCAGTCCGTCCCCGGTTGATTAGCAGGCGCAGCCGTCTCGGTCATTATCGATGGAAATGTTGATGGGGTCGTCAAAATCGCCGCTGAACTCTTCCGACTCTTCTTGTGCCAGGGCGTTTCGAGCAATGACTGCAGGCGTTAGTTGGACACAAAACAACATCATGATCGGCCGGCGATACATACCCTCGAAAGCCTGATCAATATTGATGGCTTCCTTTGCACTCGTCTCAAAGTAGGGAATATCACCCTTGGACTGGCAGAATGTCATGGCACGCTTGTTCGAGATCTGTTGACAGTTAATAAAATTGTCCATCGGGGACACACACACACACACACACACACACACACAACAAAAAAATAAAAAAAAAAAAAAAAAAAGAAAGAGAGAGAGAGAGACTGCAACGTACCACTCGCTTGCTCTCCTCAACATCAATCTTGTTGCCAAGAACAACCTAAAACCCGTTAGAAATCAAACACCTGCGGATATCCCTCCCGACTCCCAGTAACAACGTACAAAAGGGAAGTTGGGTGGATCTCGAGGTGAAGCCTGGATCAGAAACTCGTCTCTCCAGCTATCCAGAGCCTCGAAGCTCTTGGCATTGTTGACGTCGTAGACCAGCACACAACAGTCGGCACCGCGGTAAAAAGCAACACCCAGCGATTGAAATCGTTCCTGCCCGGCCGTATCCCAGAGCTAGAGATACGTAGACCGGTCAGCAAAATCATACGCGTCAGGCAAAGTTGGCGGGGTTTCACCCACCTGCATCGTGACCTGTCGGTCATCGACCATGACCTCTCGCGTTAAGAAATCGGCGCCGATGGTGGCTTTGTAGCTCGCACTAAACTTCTTCTTGACCTGCACTCCAGCCATCAGTATCATCTCTTTGACGGATCGCGATGTGTATACATAGGCGCGGGCGTCGCTCGTACATATTGGTTCATCAAACTCGTCTTGCCGACACCGCTATCTCCAAGGATGATAACCTGTCGCGTGTCGTGTCAGTACCAGTGCTGAGCAGAGAGTGACGGCCATCCTGCTGACTCGTACCTTTAGAAGGACCTTCTTCCGCGAGGACATTTTTGAGTTTTATTATTAAATTTTTTTCTTCGTATGTCTAGGGTTGTTTGCTTCGTAGGGAGAGGAGGTGCAAATCGACGAGGTGGACGAGTGACTCGTGACTATGACGTGATAGACGGGATGGTGTTTCAGCGCAGCCCACTCGAGCGGCTACGTGATACTTCGGGACGAGACGCGACGCGACTGCAGCAGGATTATGATCAGCCGCTCGACTCGTCTTGGAGTTTGCTGGGGCAGGCACAGGGGAGTTTTGACCCGGTCGGATGAGATAAGGCCCTGCAGTCGGTGCTGTGCGGTAGACGGCAGGTGAGAATGGAGTGGGCGACGGCCGGCCGGTGTGGGAGAGGAGGCGGCCTTGGGGGCCGTTAGACGGAAACAATCAATCCCTTTAAGGCAACGGGCAGGTCACGAATTAACTAGTAGACCAATCATGACAAGCGGGGATAGGAGGTACTTTAATTTACGTGCGAACATCACTATAATAGAAGTATCGTTGATTTCTAATTAATACAAAAAAGTACATATTAGGAATGCCACTAAAAGTGCTCTAGGCAAGCTATTGAGCCTGCGTGTAAGTACCTTGCATGTATCCGTGACCTGCCTGTTGCGCTTATGGCAAGCAAAGGGATGCCCAGCCGTCGGGTGCTCAGTTATCCGCTACTTAGTCATACTCTGCTTAGTCACCTACTGCTCTGTCATCCGCTGCTCAGTAAGCCAGCTCCTGTCAGCTGACCATGAGTATAACTTGGTCGGCTGGCCACATGCGCTGATTTACCCCTTTTCAACCAAGTCATCAATGAAGCCAACGACCACGCGCTGTGTCTTGATCGCTTTCATCATTTCACTCACTTTTCATTCTATAGCTCGTGAGTACACTAATAAAACATCGGCTCCATGCAAAAGACTACAGCGCGCGGGCGCCGCAGTGTTGCACCTTTCCAGAACACCAACCATAGACTGCTTCAACAATCGGGTGCCTACATACGCCAAGCCCAAGCCATTCATGCGCAGCTATAGATGTTTAGCAAACAGCAGCAACTAAGCTTAAAACAGGAAGAGCTTATCTGTAATTTTTCTAGCCTCAATTATCCTCCCGAAGAATCTAACACGCACGCATACAGGCGTGATTTCAACACAATCAATATATTCAATATATTCTTTGCGTTGGAACAACCGTAATTAATAAATTGTAATAGGTACTTTTACAGCAAAAAAAAAAAAAAAAAAGAGATACTTTCTCTGCTTTAGCAGTGGGCGTCGAAAAGTTGTGTGTTGAAATCAAGCTCATCGGCCTACGTGTTAGGCCTCAGTTAGGAGAAATTAAGGCTGAAAATATATACAGGCGCCATCCTTCTATTTTTAGTTTAGATATTGGGAAAATCCGTTGCTGCGCTATAGAGTGGAGATAGAAGGTACTTTGATATATAGGTAAGTTGTAAAAGCAAGTATCTACAAGGTACCTTATATATCTCTACTATATCCAGTATGTGCCTCTTTAATTATAGTAGCCTAGCTAATTAGTATACACGAACTCTAGCTACTAAAGAGCTACGTGACTGGTGGAGAAAAGTCGTAGTAATGTAAAATCATTCAAGGGTTGTATTGTATAATCGCTCGACCCGACCGACCTAAGATAGTGAGCAGGGTTTGGTCCCGTCGGTTATCGAATATCCCTTTAGAGACCGAAAGACTACAACTTCCGCACTGACTCAGTTATTCTGACTAGTACTAGGGGATAACTTTACGTGTCTTTTGGCAGCGCAGCCAGGTGTACCACTAAACGCGAAGATCAAATTGGGCTAACGTCCTAGTCGGTACGCAAGTGTAGAGATCTGACAATCCTTGTTCCTCAACTAAGCTTATCATCCACATCGCAGCTAATAGCTGCACCTAGTTGCCAATCGGTGAAGATCAACAGTTTCGGACCTGAACAAACAACCGTCGTTTTCCTTTTCTTCTTTTCGGGCCGCGCGCAAGAGCCAGTTTCTGTCCAATATAATATAACAAAGGGCCTGGGCCGTAGTCAGATCAGCTGCGCGTCAGTCGCCCAATTCTGTTGAGGACGAATGACCCATAATAAATAAATAACCAGATGAAAAAACAAACGTTACAGAGTGCGGGATTACGGGCCATAAAATGACCCCAACCTTGTAACCGTTGACCCTGCGAGGCCTGGGTCTGTCATGAGACCCCTCGAGATACCGTTGGGATTAGCCGACATGGCGGTGAGCCGTACGATGTGCCATTTTTTTTTTGTGATGTGTATCGCCGTCTACGCCGTACATCATGGCGACGAGGAAGTTGGCTAGAGCCTTGGTCATCTGCGGAGTGTCGGGACGATGCACCGCGGCAGCTTCATGGGCCAGGGCTCTGCTTCCAATATTTTTTTGACAGTCATCTATGCCGCAGAGTGGTTACTATCAACGAGACTCTTTGACTCCGTCGCGTGCCAAGACAATCCTGACAAGGACCAGCCTGAATTTGTTCGTATTAACAATGTGGTAATCCTGTTCATGCGTATAGTTCCATCAAACGACTCCATCGCATGCCGACCCTTGTTATCGTTAGGTGCCTGCGATGTCAGTATGACCGTCATTACAATCCGTCTTGGCCGCGGGATACAAGGTACAATGACGACAACCCTATATCCGCGAGAGCAATAATCATTCTGCCTTCCCGAAGTACTGCCGCAGTTCCAGGTCGGTGTTGCGAGAAGCTTGAGAACCAAGTTGTCGCGCCTTTTGGTAGCTATGCTAGCAAGATGTCTCGAGCCCTCGGTGGCCATTTCCGAATCGTAGCGCTGTGCAGCATGACCTGCTGGCCGCCAAGCCGGTAGAATGGATGACATCGAAAAGGGGAATGCAGGGGGAACCTGAAGAGGGAGCCGGAAGTATCGCCGACCACCAACAAGCACATCTATTACACTGCATTTATTAGAGTTCAGATATGCCCATGGTACATGCAGTAACGAAGAACGCTACCTCGTATCTGGCACTTAGGTTCGGCGCTTGCCTCGACACAGCCAGAGATTATGCTTCGTTTGCTCTGATTCTGCAGCATGCATCCGAGGTAGCCGAAATATGCAGCCCTTGGATTTGCTGTAAGTCGGTAGTGGAAACCGGAAATGCGCAGCAAGGAGGTAGCCTTTTGAATGGAAGGGTGTAATGTACGAATTGCCCACTCTAGCTTGCTATCAATAACACAGACCTACAGACTACATGTAGACTGTAATATACAGGCTCCTTGCCCAAAGAGGTACACCCGGGGCATACTTTGCACAAATATTGCGGTGTAAAGAATTGCAAGGTTGCACCTTTCACATTATAATCTTCTGCTCCGGGTCTAGATCCCACTGCGCGTGAGTTTATGCACTCATCCTCGGGATAGCCGAAGGGTGCCAAACACAATCCCGGGCAACAAGCCTATTCCTCACCTTAAATTTTTCAAACCCGATCTAGGGTTAGATGCAGTACTCCGTAGCTACATCGCCAACCTGGTTGGTCGGGCTGGACACATGCTCAGAGCCAGTCTCGACAAACTTTTGAGGAAGAAGCGCGTTACATAGGTGGCTGGCCTTTAGCGTCTCCTTTAGAGGCACTAGTCCCGGCAACGCGGGAAGGAGTACGTCCGAGCTGATGTCCTCCTGGGCGGGAAAGCTCGAGGTACGGTGTTAAAAAAAAAAAAAAAGAGGATTCGTTTTGACCACAGAGCCTAGCAATAGAAAGTAAAAAGCGGGCCCTCGTGAACAGCAGCTCAATAATTGACATTTTGAACCTCAATTTGCCAGGTAGCATAGAGGCGACGTGCCGAACCACGAAGCTTTTCATCAGTGGGCACAGGAAGTGGACAGGTGGGTCGGGTTGCCCGAGATGGCGCAGTGGGTCCACTTATTGCCATCTTCGTACGACATCACCCCTTCCCAGGTAGGGCACCTAGGTACGTACCTCCCTGGTTCTGCTTGTTCAGTCCGTGCAAAGGACAGAAGCCGTGATACGAGATGTGATGCTGCATCATTTCTTTGTCACGATGACATGACCATGATGGGACAAATCCTCAAGCCAGATAATGTCGAATATATAAGGAGGGTGAGTTCTGCTCAACTCTGACCATCTACTGCCACCTACACCACTTCCATCACCACCATCGCCACCACCAAGCAATACCATACCCGCCTCATAAAGGCTTTACACCCACGCCAACACAATGAAGTCTTACATTTTTGCCCTCGTTGCCGCCGCCGGCCTAGTCGCCGCTGATGGCAATGTAGCACGTGTCGTTAACAAATGCCAAGACAGTGTCTGGGTGCAGTCCTGGACCTACGGGGACAACTCCCAGAGTGGCAAATTGACGCAACTCAAACAATTCGACAAATACGATGAGACCTTCTCATCAACCGGCTCGGTATGTCTATAGAAGAAAAAAAGCTTCTGAGAATCGTTGGGCGCCTTTACTGACATGTCTCTAGACCATCAAAATCTCCAAGGATCAAAATCTCAACAGCCCCTTGTTCTTTGGATATAACACCGAGGTCCACAATTGGGACAACACAGTATGGGCCTTCTGTAAGTTTCGATCTTAAAGCTTCCCCATTTTTTGGCCACATAAGCTCTGACTATTCCTTGCCAGACGAGCTGAGCAAGAAATTCGGCAACCCCTTCCTTGGAAGCCATAACATCCTCGAAACCAACAAGGACTGCCCCAAGTTTGACTGCCAGAATGGCCAAGATGACTGCTACAGCCCGGGTAATGGCAATTCGGGCCAGAAGGTTTATTCCTGCCAGGCTCCCGTCGAAATCACTCTTACGCTGTGCGCATAAGGTGTCACTCCGCTGGAACGACTGGCATGACTGTTACGCTGCGTGCACGCCTGAACAGTAGTAAAGCTCTGTTGGAAAGTCACTATACTTTTCTCTTCAATATAAAATACATACACGTTTGATATATTTTGGAAAACAATCTTGCTCTGTTTCATCGTATATCATGAAAAAGTCCCCCCCCCCCCCCCCCCCCCCATCCCCCCCGTGACGTAATCAATGTTTTTGGCACGGCACGGCTTGCCTTGCGCCCGCGTATCAGTATCAACTCTATAACCGACCAGCGTACTCATACGATGTGTTTTTTTTTCCACAGTCCGTAAGGCTACACTTCCGTGTGGCCCCACTTTCCTTCTGGGAAGGGACAGGTGTTACAAAGTCTGTTTGGAGCTATATTCAGGACGGCCTCAGCCCACAACAGACAGATTCGCACGAGGCAATTGCTCTGAAGCGCTTGTTCCCCCCATATCTTCGGATATCTTCAGAGTCTAAGGCTACACTTCCGTACCGACTAAGATGTTCGACCAATTAAGTCTTTGATTTTTGGCAGTATATCTACTACTACGCTAATTCATACTATAGTAAATATCCTAGTAAATATTTAAGTTATAAGTTATAACTCTACTTTCTTAGAGAGGGCTGCTGTACTAAAAGTCATTCGGGGTCACCCCCTTACACCAGCTAATAAAAGTGGAAATAGACGGTAGTACGTCTGTATAGCCTTGCGGACTCTTAAGGAGATAGACCACAGACCCAAACGAAGCGGGCAAGGCGTGCTGCCACAGTCACATCGCCCGCATTGAAGCAAGAAGACGTACCAAGATACCCCCTTTTGGCCGCGAATTGGCGTCGCGGGCGTTCCAGCCCAGATAAGTATATGGATCTAAATAAGAGTCCCACTTCCGCCTTCGGGCATTTGGTTTATTTGAAACGATACAGGTTGGTCTCCACCCCCATCAAGCTCGCTGGTTCGAACCCCGTCTAACTCGTGCACAGAGAAGATTAGCATGGCCCCTGCACTAAGGATGACACGCTCAATCAAAGAGAAGCTAAACATTTTTTTTTCTCTTTTTTTTTCTATTTTTTATTTTTCTATTTTTTTATATTTTTTATTTTTTAAACCTCTTGTATTCGGGTCAGCGGGATCTGGCCAACCTGGTTCTAACGAGGTAGAATGCAGCAATGAATTTCGAACCCCACGATAAAACGTACTAGCAGGGAATCCCTGACCAAAATCACCAGCTGAAGGACAATGCTACCGTCCTGCCGTCATCTCAACGTAAGATGCTGGTGATTTCACCGAATCCGCATAAACGTCCAAAAACCGCCCTCGACTCCAAGGCTGGCTACATCACCGACAACCGTCTCAAAATCTTCTCCACGGACCGTCTTTACAAGAGCTCATAATCGCCTTCAGCAGAGTCCATGAAAGCCATCAGTACACACAGCTAGCACGAGGCGCCCCCCCCCCCCGCCCTGCCAGTCGATCACAAGAAGCCTCACCTCGTCACCACCAAGCAGCATCACCTTCCCGCCAGCCCCAGCCCCAAATGTCCGCCGCCATCCGCAAAGTCCAATACCTGTCCGACACCTCGCTCGCGCTGCTCCTAGGCCTCGTCGCAAACTCGCACCCGATCCTCACCACGCCGCGCGCCGCGCTCCCGGCCCTCGCCCAGACCGTCGCCCAGACAGCCCGGCAAACGTTCGGCCTGACAACCGCCACGATACACTGCACGCCGTCCACGACGCCCGACGACCTCGCCGCGCTCGCCGCGCCGCACCACGTAGTGCTTGCCACGAACCTGCACGCCGCGCCGCACGCCGTCCAGATCCAGGCCCTCGAGCTCCTGCGCACGGCTCCCCAACGCTTCCTCCTCGTGCCTGTCCTCGAGGCCGATGCGCCGGGCCGGGCCGCCCGCCTGACGCACCATCTCAACGACGCCTTCGCCCTCTCGCACTGGGTCGACCCGGACGATGGACACGCCGAGTCGCCTCTCGTTACGGAAGAGGTGAGGTTGGAGCCCGGGCCTTGCGTCTGCCGTTTTTGCTGACGGGGCTAGATAGGACGTTGTCCATCTCTCCCGCCTGAGCAGCCGGGTGCAAGTGGACATTGACGTGGTTCGGTACCAGATGAACATCGTGTCATTTCTGCGCATGCATCGTGCTGTCCACGACGGCATGACGCCTGCTGCGACGAAGCATTTCCACCAGCTTGTGCGCTGTCTTGCCGCCATCCACGGTCTGGATTATGTCACCCCTGATCTGGTCGGAGTGGCGGCCAGGAAAGTCTATCTGCACCGCATCCGTATCACGACGCCTGAGAATGAGCGCAGCATGCAATGGGGCAGCGATCTGGAGGCCGTCGCCGGCCTGTTGAGCGGTGTTGGGCCAGAGGAGGTGATTGATGATGTATTAACCATGGTAACGGCGCCAATCTAGTCCTAGCCCGTCCTTGCCCCCTTTGCCGACGCGCAGTA
Source organism: Balansia obtecta B249 (assembly GCA_000709145.1). Taxonomy (NCBI): domain Eukaryota; kingdom Fungi; phylum Ascomycota; class Sordariomycetes; order Hypocreales; family Clavicipitaceae; genus Balansia; species Balansia obtecta. Next base: position 28,455 of record JFZS01000087.1, read on the forward strand.
TTTCCAAATCTGTAAAAAAAAGAAAAAAAAAACCAATTTATGTAATGTTTGCCATCTGGCCACCCGCTGGCGGGACCAGCTTTTCAAGTCGGAGGTCTAGAGCCTTCATTTGAACGCTCTACCTTTTAATAAACCCTAATATCCTCATTTTGATCTTGATGTACATGAACGTCATACAGGCCTACCACCGCCATTCCCTTTATTACAGTTACGTAGTGATGATAAAACGGGCAAAAACGCGTATTAATTCTGTGTGAGCCGTAGCTCTCTTCTAAGCAATTTGCTTCACCTTGCATGTCCAGCCAGAGCCAGCTTCCAAGAGTGGCAGACTATAAATCCAGTTAGCTTGTCATCATTGTGTGAAAAAAAAAAAAAAAACGAGTCAAGGTCGACATACCTAGCACCCAGGCACCAGCCCAGCTCGTTGCCCTTGATCTTCTTGGCAATCTTGACTTCTCGGTCAATCGGCATGTCATATCCGTGGTGGAGAAGCACAGTCATAAAGTTGAGATCCAGGCAGTACTGCTCGCGACCCTTGAGTTCATCTAGAGCCCCGGGAATGCTGTCGAAAGTGCCCCAGCCAGGCTGGCCCTTGCAGACGGTTTGGGCGAGATCATGAAGCTCACGAATGGTGAAGGAGTCAGGCATGCCCAGTGGGTGGGTGCGGTCGTAAAAGTAGGAGAAAATGTACACATCCTCCTTGGCGAATGTCTTGGCGAGCGACGGTTGATGAACCCCGTTGAACGAGCAAGGGGCAAGCTTACATTCCTCGTCCTTTTTGAGAATTCTCTCGGCCAGACTGCGGCATTGTGAAGCGTGTGAAGCGGAGGGCTCGGCTGGGCCTGTAAAGTTGTACGTCTTCTTCAAGTCTTTGTTGAATTCGACCTCAATCTCCCGGGTGCGGCCAGGAGTTATGCAGGGGTGGACAATCGGCTTGGTCTCCCAGGACTTGTCGTTGCTCTTAGACTTGGTCATGTCGTTGATCAAGAGGCGGTGGATGGCATTGCGGGCTTCCATTAGGCCGTAACCCAGGTGAGAGTGTTGGTACAGTTCGAATTTTTGGCCACCAAAGTCCAGCGCAAACTTGTGGTCACCCTCGGCGAGCTTCTCAGGCATGCCACCATCCTTGGCCTCCTTAAAGGTAGGCTGGAAGACAATCTGAGTCGAGCCTCCACCAAGGTCGAATACGGCAGCGGTCTCGCTCTTGTCAGGGCCACCGATCTTGCCCAGCAGATAGTTGGTCGTGATCCAAGCGTAGACGCCCTCATCAGCGCCATCCATGACGGCCACGCCTCCCTTCTCATCGGAGACAACAGGGAACGGGTAATCCTTTTCCAGATGCTCACGGACCTGCTTGAGGATGGCTTCAGACTTCTCGGGGCCAATCTTTCGCAAGCCGGCGGTAGCCTTGACGGCAACGGGGCTGCATCCCTTGAGCTTGTCAGGGACATGCTCCATGGCGACAGCCAAGAGGGGATCCAGAGTCTTGGCCGCAGCGACGGGGTCATCAGCGTACTTGCTCAGCCCGCCAACCTCCTTTTTGGTCATCTTGAACTCCTCCTTCTCCAGCTCGGGGACGGGACCGCAGTTGTTGAACTTGTAGACATGGATACGGGATCCAGTGCTACCGGCGTCAATCATGAGGACGTATTGGACGAGAGGCTTGTTCTTGGAGTACGGCTTTGTGCATTTTGCTGTGCCAGCGGGCGAGTCGACGGCGAGTAGTTCATTTCCGGTCTTTGGTATGGCGACGGCGTTGCCGCCAGTCGTGCTGGATGTCTTGTGGGAAGCCTCATTGCGTACATCACCGCCACGTGGTGACAGCCAGTAAAACAAGAGGCAGATGGTGAAGATGATGGCGGCCGCCTTGGCCCATCGCGTCCTTTGCGACTGTGACATCCACTGTTCCTTCATTCTGGAAAATAGACGCCGAGAAGGGTTGGCTCCGTACCGGTCAGGCTTTTCGTGCGGATCGCGGACTACTTGTTTGGTCGGCAGCGAGACGGACAAATTTCGCATACTAGGTGAGACAGCAAAAGAGCTGTGACAGGAATGCCTTCAGTAAGTGCAGCCCGTGCACATGCAAGATAGCAGGCAAGGGCGGGAAATCAAAGAAAAAAAAAAAGTGCAACGAGCGACGCCTATGGAAGCCACATGAAAGCCGCTGCACCTTACTTCCTGGAGAGAGTGATGAAGTCAATAAAAGATGAAGGAGCAGGAAAAAGAGAGAAGATTGGAGTAAAGAGAGAGTAGAGGGGTTGTCCGAAGTACGAAGAGAACAAATTGAAGCCGCGTAGTGTCGGTGCGTCGCAAATAGGGGATGGACAGAACGATTACGGATGCGGGATGCGGGATGCTGAGTTGGTTGATGGGAATGGTGGGGACCGGGGGGAAGTTGTGATGGAGGGTGGCATGGCATTCAGGAGTAAGGAGTGGATGATGTGGCGAATTAACGTCGCTTCAGATTGAAAACAGATAACAGATCTCGGCCCACTTTGCTCGCAGGCTGTGGCTGTGCGTGTCCGTTCGAAGTGGCCCATATCCCTTTGGCGTGATAAGGGCTGAATGCACGGTACTTTTTCCTGTCAAGGAACATAACTATAATAGAAGTAGTACAGATTCCTTGACTACAAAGAGACACATCTTTTTGTGAAATTTTTAGCCCGCTTTTGAAGTACCTGATATGTATCGAAAAGGTGTGGATCCACGAGTAACCTGAGGCCATATCACTGGCAAATTGGATGTATCTTCTCCCGTATTATGGCCATCTACCATCTACAGTATGGATGCCTAGGCACTACGCACCTCTCTGGCTGCCTACTAGTCGCAAGAGCACTAATCGAATTCACAAGCACGCCTTCATCACGAAAACCTTCCTGCACCAGATCTCCAAATATTTCATCGTCAAAGAATAAACTAAAGCGTAGCAGCTCCAAAGCTGGTCAAATACTGACAATATCTGCTCTCGGAATCTCTCACCACAGTGCACACAGTGCGAGACGAGGCGTGTCTAACACAAACCGTCATCATGGACGTCCACTTGCTGGTCTATGACCTCTCCCGTGGGCTTGCTCGACAAATGTCTGCGGGCCTTCTTGGATTTCACCTTGACGCCATATACCACACTTCGGTCGAGCTCGACGGGCGGGAATACGTCTACGATGGAGGCATTATCGCCATTGCCCCGGGATCCTCGCATCTTGGCCAACCGATGGAGAAGTTGCATCTCGGAATAACCAACTTGCCCATGGACATCATTGAGGAATACCTCGATTCCATTCGGCCCATATACACGCTCGAGGTAGGGTGTGACCCGTTCCTATCTGCCGTAGACTGGCCATAACCGCTGATCCATGACCAGGCCTACGATCTGTTCCGCCATAATTGCAACAATTTTAGCGATTCTTTCGCAAATTTCCTTGTTGGCAAAGGAATACCAAGCCACATTGTCAACATGCCTCAAGCCGTCTTGGATTCGCCCATGGGACGAATGCTGCTCCCCCAGCTTACACAGGGAGTCAACGCAGGCCGCTCAAACGGATCTATTCTCGGCCTGGAACAGAGCGCTCAAACGCCGGCCTCGGAAACCAAGACGCAGAGAGTTATGTCGGTTTCGACGTCAGCCGAGCTCTCACAGCTTCTAGAGGCCGCTAGCGGTTCGTGTGCCGTCATCTTCTTTACGTCGGCAACATGTCCGCCCTGCAAAATCATATACCCAATCTACGATGAGCTCGCGGCCGAGCACGGCTCCAAGGTTACATTCATCAAGGTAGACATTGCGCAACCGTCCACGAAGGACATTTCACAGACCTTCTCCATCCGAGTGACGCCAACTTTCGTGACCTTGCTCAAAGGGAAGGAAGAAAACAGGTGGAGCGGCGCCGATGCGGCTGCTCTACGAGGAAACGTGCAACTTCTGGCGCAGATGGGCCATCCATGTCACCCACACGACAACTTGCGATTGCCGAGTTTCAAAAATACCAATGTCAGACCCGTTATCTATCACAAGCTGCCGCCCCTGGCGAAGCTGGACGTCAAGATGGGCAGCGAAGTCGCCAGTAACGCTCAAGTGAAGATTCTGAAGGCTTTTCTTGAAGCAAGGGCCAATCTGGGCTCTCAAGATTCCGTCCTCCCTCATCTCGGAGAACTCGCCAGCTACGTACAGCTATCAGTTGCGACTTTGGCCCCCGAAATCCTATTCGCCGTTGTGGACCTGTTCAGATGTGCGCTGGCCGACCCCCGTGTAAGTGCCTACTACGCCGAGGAGCCGCAGCACAAGACCATTAGTACCGTTTTAGACTTTGTCAATGCCCAAGACACGTGCCCCTATGCCATGCGTCTGGTAACCGTGCAAATGGCATGTAACATGTTTTCGTCACCGCTGTTCGAGCACGAGGCCCTCTCCGTCATGACACTACGGACAGCACTGGTCCAGCTGGCGTCAACGAGCTTGCTGGATGATGCGCATAGTAACGTCCGGGTGGCGTCGTCGTCACTGCTGTTCAATCTTGCCGTGGCAAACCGGCGAGCAAGAGCCAAGGAACTGGCGAGTCTGCCGGAAGAAGACGAAGTAGAGCTAGCAGCTGCCCTTGTCGAGGCCATCGGCCAAGAAGACAAGTTGGTAGAGGCCCTCCAAGGTATGCTATCCGCTCTGGGTCATCTTGTATATGGGACGAGACCAGACGGTGGGTTAGCAGACCTGCTACGCGCCCTGGATGCACAAGGCACCATTGCCAGCAAGAAGAAGCAGTTTCCAAACGAAAAACTAATAGCAGAGGTGGCAAACGAGCTACTAGACAAAGGTTTACGAAGGCCATGACGGAACAATTGCAATAGAATAAGCTTCCAAGCAAAGCTCCTTTCGCATCGCGTAGTTTCCCTGCACCGTGCCTTGAAAGCTCGAGAAATTAAAAGCGAAGCAAATGCTTACTCATGCATCTAATCCCAAACAGGACTAGCGCAGCACCCACCGCCCCAGCCCTTTTTCAACCCACTGCGCCCGCGCTTTTGGTTTTTCTCTTTTCTTTCTTTTTCTTCTTCATCAAAAAGCCAACTGAGCTGCCACGACCTTCACCCAGACCTTGCTACGGTGACGCGTTGCCTTTTCCCACACGGGGAACCGCTCAGAAGAGTAAAACCCTTGGATATAGGAAATTTTCCGCTCGATTGTCCTATGGACAGTAGCTGTAGGCGGAATAATGCCAAGAAGGGGGGACATTATCGTTCAAAGTAGAAGTGAATGATGGATGACTGAACTGGGGGGTGCTGAAGACGAGAGATGGCGCGGATTTGGCAGCTCATGTTTGGCGTAACGTGTAGCTTCGTCTCCCAGTGTTCGCCTGCATGATTTTTTCACGTTCATATGTTGACGCTGTTTGTGGAAACACAAAGAGTTAATTGGTGTATGACTACGACGTCGACACGATTGAATGTATCATGGAAGCTCATAGTCAATATCTTGCAGTTTCCCCAACCCTTGTAGTATCAAGTTTTTGTCTAGACCCATACAAAAACACCATCAACTATGTTCGCCATGTCCCACTTGGGGAACAAAGCGATTCATGGTTTCATCACCACCAGTCTTTGTTCATACAACGACCAACGATCATCACTTCTGAGTAACAGCATCCGGATCCCCCTGAGGCGTGATGCTCCGATGCTGATCCCGCACAAACGTCTCAATGCTAGCGTCATGATCTGGTCGCTCCGGCGGACCAGGCACGCGCGGCTCCTCCTTGTCCTTGGACAGCTCCCTCGGACCAAGCACCTTGGCCGCAGCGGGAACAAACTCGGTGACTACCAGCAAATGATATCAGCATCAAGAAACCGCCGGCAAAACCAACTAACTTAAAAACCCAACGGAGCTTACTTTTTTCCACAATGGGATTCGGCTTTGGCGGCTGTTCCCGTTCTCGCTGCCCTATAGCCGCCTGGTCAAGCTGCTCCTTGAAGGTGTTTTGACGAGAATCATCGTCTTGGGCGTTGGACTTGGCAGTCATGGTGTTTGCGACCGTATGGGGCGTGGACTTGTGCTGATGATGTTTTTGTCGTGTCTGGGGCTGAGCGAATCGATGGATAGTTTCGACGCTTTTATTTGCAAAATCGAGCTGAGGGTGAACTTGGACGCGGCCATGATGCTTTCCTTGTGCGCTTGATCAAAGGGCAGATGTGCTGGAGATGACGTCAATGGATGCAGTGCAGTGTCTTGTCTTTCCAAGGCGGGCCCAACGCCTTCAATTGACGGATGTGGCTGGCTGACTTCCGATGACGCACCATCACCGCCGCCAACTGATAAGATAGCGAAAAAAGGGCCGCCGGGCCGTCCACAGCCGCATTGTCGCTTTCACGTGGTGTTTCTGACTTCCCAGGCGACCAAGTCATTCCTCAGAATTTCCGCATTCACAAGGTTTCTCGATTTGAGCACAACTCGCTGCTTGCTCCTCCCCCCCCCCCCCCCCCCACCCAACCATGGCCCCGATCCCCATCACCATCATCACCGGCTTCCTCGGATCCGGGAAGACGACGCTCATCCTCAACCTCATCCCGCAGCTGCGCCGCAAGAACGCGGCGTACAAGCTCGCGCTGCTGAAAAACGAATTCGGCGACCTCGCAGTCGACTCGCAGCTGGCCTCGTCGTCCGCCATATCCGGCGTGCAGGAGCTGCTCAACGGCTGCATCTGCTGCAACCTCGTCGGCCAGCTGGGCCCGGCACTCGAAGAGCTGGGCAGGACGGTCACGCCGGACCGGATCGTGATCGAGACGAGCGGCTCCGCTTTCCCCGCCACGCTGGCCCTCGAGGTCAACCGACTGGCGCGCGACACGGGCAAGTACCTGCTCGACGGCGTCGTCAGCGTCATTGACGTGGAGAACTGGAAGGGCTACGAGGACACGAGCTACACGGCCCGCATCCAGGCGCGGTACACCGACCTGGTCGTGTTCAACAAGTGGGAGGGCGCGGGCGAGGACCGGTACGAGGAGTGCCTGGACAGAGTGGGCGACCTGGAGGTCGATGTGGCCACGGTCAAGAGCGTGAAGGGCTGGGTCGACATGGATCTTGTGTTTGGCGTCGACGGCGGCCTGGCGCGGGACCTGACTGAGGCGGATGTTGCTGATGACGGGAGCCGTCGTCACACCGGGACCGACCAGGAAGCTGATAGCCATGCCCATGACCACCAGAGTGAGGTCGAGGTCCTGTCCATCGAGCTCAAGGGTGATTCGCCTTCATCCGCCGTCTCAGCCGATAAACTCATCGCCCTGCTCAAGGCTGCGCCCAAGGACGAAGTGTACCGAATCAAGGCCGTGGCCACGCTGTCCTCTGCGCCAACGAATTCAGATGCCGACGCTCCTCGTCCGGAAGAGACCTCCACGCACCGATACATTCTCAACTGGGCATTCGGCCGCTGGACCTTCACCCCTCTCTGCGCGAAGCAGCAAGAGCACGAGTCAAGCAGCGCCGCCACGCTGAGAATGACCATGATCCTGGCGCGCTACGAGAGCACCAAGTGGAAGAAGAAGCTCGAGGCCGGAGGCTACATTGAGCTAGAGGACACGAACAAAGGGACTTTGTGCGTCAAGTGGATCGTATAAAGCAAAAAAAAAAAAGAAAGAAAGAAAGAAACGACAGAGCTGAATGATGAATGATGATGCATATTTTCTATAATACATTTTTCTTGACAAGGACCGGGGCAGCGGCCATCTTTTCTATAAAACATGCCTCTCGTGTCTGTGAGACTCGCACTGGTGGCGCGCCCGCGTCGGTGCCGCCGGTACTTGCCTCGCCCGCAGCAACTTGTGGCGATGCTTGATGATAGTCGAGCGGCAGGGCACGGCGATGAATCTCGGGTCCTCGCCAAACACCCCGTCGCGCTCCTCCTGCCACTCCTTGCACGAGAGACATGCCCTGCACAGCCTGACCTGGCCTTCCGCGAACCCAGTCACCCAGATGGCCGGGCCAGTCCCTGAAAAAGGCCGAATGCCAGCCGTGCGCTGGATGCCGCAGTAGGCGCGGCTCGCGACGGCCGGCCCATCACACCAGTCGCACGTCGCCGGGTCTGTCATCCAGCCAGACTGCTCCATCGCGACGCGGATGCTCGTCGTCGGCCCGTTCAGGAACGTGTACGCGCACGTCCGCGGGTCCTCGGCGTAGTCGTCGGCGCCCAGGTAGACGTATTGCTGGCCGAGGTAGACGTACCGTGGCGGCCCGGACGCGGACATGGACATGCTCCTGGGACGAGGGCCGCTGGCGCCGATGCGGATGGGCGTCTTGTCCGAGTACACGCTCGAGGCTCGCCGCCCAGGTCGAGGACTGCAGCTCCCGTGGCCGTCGGACTCGGCGTCGTCTTCCTCCTCCAAGTAGACGCTTGTCCAGGCCGAGCTTGCCGCGGAGGAACTTGTCGCACGGGGCCGGATGTCCAGGCAGTCGCGGTCGACGTGCTTATAGTACACGCTCGGCATGTCCAGACATCGCCCGAGTGCCTCCAGCGAGTCATCCTGCTGGGAGCTGGTGCTGGAGCCAGCTTGACGGTCGCACGCAGCTTGCTGTGGCCAGTCGTGCACCTCGTCTCCCGCAGGGTGCGTCCCGACATCCTCCTCCTCGTGAGTTCCTACGATCCGGATTGCCGGGTCGAGTTCATGCTTCGCGTGGACAGACGTTGGGTGTTCGCGATTCTCCTCGAGTCTCTCTTCTCGTGGCGTCTCTGCAGCTAGCTCCTGTAGGCTTGCCCAGCCCCCTGCATACTTGGATAGCTGTGCGAACAGGGAATCAAGGCCAGCATGAGAAGGTGGGTGAGCCGGGCGTCGAGGTGACACGATATTCTCCGTGGCTGGTGCCGGCATGACTTGATTCGATCTGGTATGTTTGTCGTTGGCTGCATGTGATGCAATAGCGGGTGCTGCACGGGGCCTCGCTTGTATTCCTGCTACGAAACTGACCCGACCTGGTCTGCCAGAGCTACCGTTGCAGTCTTAAATAAATTCTATGCTGAATACTACGGAAAAGAGGTTGTTCTCTGCCGGTGGAAGGGCCCGATGTAGATACAAAGGCCCGACAAAGACGGGCGGGTTCACGCTTGCTCCAAGCAAAGTACCACAAAGAACTGCAGAACTCAAGTTATTCACTACTTAGATACGCATCTTCTGTTCATTGCGCTGAACAAAAATCGACATTCCGATTTCCAACCCATATCGAGAACAACAAGTGCTTTGCAAGTGTCCGAGGCTCAAAGGTTAACAGTGACGGTCATGTTGTTGCTCAGCACCATAAGAGTGGGCGGTAAGTCACTGCACAGTAGTTCCACGTCGGACAGATACTGAATCGCGGAAAACTCGTCTAGACTTGTTCCTTCAGACGGAATAGGTAGCGTAGTCAGGACAACGGCCGTATCCTTGGAATGCTTCCGCATCAATTCATTCAGTATCAGGTATTGCGCTCGACTTGGCAAGTCGTTGAAGGAGAGAGATACGGCGTGATGCGAGGTATCAGACGCAGCGTCTCCATCCATGTCTCTTGTCGCAAATTGTTCCTGAGCAGACTCCATGGTTTCTGGGATCGCCTGGCCGACATCATTTGGCCAAAAGGTCGAGTATTGAGAGTTTTGTCGAGAATGATGGCGAGAAAGAGGTCCGGGGTGGGAGCAGCCAACAGGCTGTCTTGCAAATGTCATAAAAAGAACGCCTTCTTCACCACTAATATTTGTTTTTGTTTCTGGAAGGGGCCGATTCAAGAACTTTGCCACAGATGATTGTCGAGGAAAGGTTGGTCGCTCCACTCGAGGCGTGGTAGGACTGGTTTCGCAAGGAGCGAAGCTTATCTTGGACCCTTCACCTTCAGTTGTGATCTTGGTTTCTGGCACTATTCTGCTGGAGAAACGAGCTGCAGAAGATTGTCGGGAGAAGCTGGGCCGTGCAGGCGTCGTATTACCGTCTCGCGGCGTAAGTCTCCCTTCTCCAGGTGGACTCAGAGAGCGCGCACGACTGGAGCTGCTAGGGGGGAAATCGAAGACTTGAAATGGTTCAGGTGCTGGGAAGGTCTCAGTTTCCATCTTCCTGCCCATTGTAGTAGGACTTGTTGGGCTGGCTCCTGTCTTAACAACTTGTGGAAGACAATTAGAAACGGACACACCCGGCCCCGCCATGCAAGTCTGCAATGTCGACATGGTGCCATACAAGGGCTCTATAAATCTTTCCTTCCTCAGTCTAGACGTCAGAGACGAGGCTTCTCCTTGCCTTTCCTTGTTTGATACTCTAGGTCCTTGGCGAAGCAGGGGTCGGCTGAACGGGGCATTTGGCTGGCGAACAGAGGAGCCGATGTCACCATGTTCAAAAAAGCTTCCGGCCTCGGAAGAGCCATCCGTGGAGACGTCATCAAGATCCGAATCAGAACTTGCATCTTGCAGTACTCCCTCGTTGATGTGTGTAGTGTGGATTCCCATGCTGACGCCTAGTTTTGAAAGAGTGGCAATGTCAGGTCGCCTTGGCATTTCTCCCACTTCTGGCATGCTTTGTCGACGGCGGTCGTTGTTGAAGCCCTCATGCGGGTTAAAGCCGCCACTGTCACTAAAGCCCAGAATCTGAGCCAAACGTGTAAGCTCTTGACTGGATGGCGGATCCTGCGCTCTGCGGCGAAACATCTGCAAGTCTTCCCACCAGTCCTCATCCTTCAGGGCCTCTGCAACAACAATATCAGTGTCCATATCATTGCTCTTGCCGTTGATGATGAGCTCATAAGTATTGAGGTCACCAGCTGCCAGGTATAAGACGAGTACATGCGCGTCGATACGAAGCTTTTCTAGAAGTGCTTTTACTCTGGCGCTCTCCTCCTCAACCTCGTGTTCATATTCCACAAAGACAATGACTCGAACGGCAAAAACATTCCAGGCGCGTACACTATGTAGAATATGGCCCAACTGGAGAATGAGTGTGTCTCATCTATGTTAGTTGAGAAACGAAAATAATCTGTGACAAGTATGAAAAGAAAAGAAGCTTACAGGTGTCAAAATTTGTAGTCAATACATTCTGACCGTCAGCAGATACCTCTGCTGACATTTGGATCGGCCACAGGTCAATGTACCTCTTGGTATTGGATTTGTCGTCTCGTGGCGTTTCAAGTTTGTCGAAACCATGTGCTACAGCCACATTGAGCTTGTATCTGAGAGCCAAGTCTTCCAGAATAACCACGTAATCGGTTGGAGACACCATCCCCTCTCTCCGAATGGCATCAGTTGGCAGGACTCCCTCGAGAAGCCTGGCAGACGTATCTCCACGCCGCCGTCGAGGGAAAAATTTGTCTTGCTGCTTGGGCCGGCATCGCATTTTTGAAGCGGGAGATGCAGGTACCTCGGGAATGGGTATAGATGAGTTGGATCTACGAAGATCTTCCATGTTGTAGAAACCCAGAACTGCAATATTGGGGCGCATACCACCAAGCCCAGCAGACAAGATTAGGTTCCGAGCACCCCACGTGATGGCCGGAGACATGTTCAACTGAACAAAGGCTTTGATTTTCGAAAATTCAGAAATGTATCTTGACCAAGCCTGCTGCTGTAAGCGTGCCTCATGAACGCCTGTGTTGAAGTCATCAGTGACGATGACATGGCCTAGAATATACAAGGAACCCTTTTTCAAAGCATTGCAAAATTGAATGAGCCTAGTCTGACGCCGCGGATCATTTACGAGAAGTATGATGTGTGGACGCCAGAACTTGATATGCTCCGGCTTTAGCCGCAGCAAGTACTTGCGGACTTGGTGATAGATGAGGTTCTGGGAAACATCTCCCCATCGTTTCGGTGGGCAGAGGTAGTGGATCAGGAGGAAAATCAGTACCAGAGCGCAAATAGCAATTACGGCGTAGGTCTCGTCAATGAAGAACATGGCTGCAGCGGAAAGCAGGCTGCCACTGCACGCTGTTTGCCAACTGAAGAATTTAAAGCTGGGGCGGAAATTGGGTGCGGAACCAATCTTGAGCAGAAAACAGGCCAGATTCATGACAAAGAAAGTCATCTGCTAAAGATTAGCATATGGGAGCCTGGCATGTAGGCAGAGTACATAGCATACCTGATATCCCATGGAAATGAATGTTGCGATCTGGTTCAAGTCGGCGAGAAGCGCAGCCTGGGCAATGGCGTAGGCGAGAAGAATTGCAAGGATCGGCTCATCGCTCTTCTTGGTCCCTCTTCCAAATATGGACAGACCTGGAAGAAGCTTATCTCTTGCCAAAGCTTGAACTAGCTTTGCAGAGCTCTTGAGGCACATCAAGGCGGAAAAGAGTGTAACAGAGCACTCCCCAGCGAGGACGATGGAAACTGAAAGATTGGTGAGTGAGACGATGTTCGCATTCGCCAGAAATGAGTCCCGCGTGATGGTACATGCCATGGATAGAATGACGAACAAATAGACAGTAAATGTTGTTACCATGCCCCAAAGGATGCCCTTGGGAATTGCTTTGCTCGGACTCCTCAGATCCCCAGACATGGAGGCACCAGCAAATATTCCTGATGTTGCCCTTGAAGTCCCGGTTAGCGTGGCACCAGGGTTTCAACCATTCACGGAGACTTACGGGAATATAATTCCAAACAAGTCCCTGAACGTCGACAGGCCACGATAAACTCCAGGATCAAGATTTGGCAGAAAATTGCCGACAAACGTATTGTAATCGATACCGGTATAGACAATCCCAGCATCGTCGTCAGTGAACGGTGCCTTGCAAACGGCGGATACCGGGATGCTGATGATTGCTGCTGTCAATATCACCAGGAGTAGGCTGGAGGCCTTGGAGAAAATGGCAGGTCCCAGAAGACACATGCCGGTACAAAGCAGCAAGGCCGCAGTCTGTAAGCCGTAGCCCGTCCAGTATCCTTGTGGGAAGGTCGGCCCAACATTGAGTCGGATGCAGTCCAGCAGACCAACAATGCTCATGGCAGTATTTAGGGTTTGGGCCAAGAAGAACAATATTCCAATGGATCCTCCAAATTCAGGGCCAAGAGAACGAGATATAAGGTAATACGCGCCGCCTCCCTTGACTTCGCCATTAGACGCTATGGCAGACAGTGACAATGTCGTCAGGAGATCAATACAGTATGCCGTAATCAACAAACCTGATTGATTAATCAGTAGTCATGGTCAACAGCCAATGGTAACATCAGAAGACCTACCAGTAATTCCAACAAATCCTACTTGACCCAAAATCAGACCGAACCGTAAGAACATAAGAATGCTCATGATATTGAGGCAAACCGGGATATATACCCCAGCCACCATGCCCATTTTCGAGTCCTTCTTGACGTCCAAGCCAGGTTGGCCGGTCTTATTATCTGATGAAGTGTTCATGGTGGATCATGTATTTGTAACGTCTTGAATCCCTACTGTTGTAGACGAAGGACGGCGCCTTCATGTTCAAATGCATATCGCGATGATAACGACGTCGCTTTTGGGCGCGCTGCGGAGAGCTTGCTTTGCCAGCAATTTGAAATTGATGAATCTGAATCAACAAACGCGCAAGTCTCTGGTGCTGCATCAAGCAATCTGGTTCCTCTTTCGTCCCAAGCGTCATCAAGGTCAAGTCCCGTTTTGCTGCGGAAGTCGAGGATTGCTGATGCAAGTCAGGACAGGGTCCATTGACTCCATTCTTCCGTGCATGCATGATCCCTCGGCGCCTCACAACGCCAACCCACATGTGACTCGCCCCACCCATGGCATCGCACATGGTGGGGTAGTCAGGACCTTGTCCATGCCTCGTTAAGAATTTATTTGATGGTTTGCTCTCATCTTTCATGGATGACACAACCTTTTTAACGTGAATATTAGCCTTTAGTTCCCCTTAGCCTAACGTATAGCCATTTTCATCATTAAGGTCCATATACAAATAACGCAGAATTCAGCAGCTGAGCCAATCGTCTATGCAGAATAGAATTTTAGAGATAATACAGATGTAGCCAATTGTGTCCTGAGAATAGCTTAGGAGAGCTAGTCTAATTAGGGGTAGCTCATAGCTAGTACCTACCTAAATAGTTTTTCTTCGGGTTTGGGGAGGGGGGGGGAGGGAAGGTTCCTTCCAATGAACAAGCACACCGTTGTTTTATTCATCCAAAGGTCTTTAAAACCTCAATAGCTGCTTTCCGATTTCTGTAATGTAGTGTAGAAGTTTATATTGATAATGCTCCATAGCGTCAGCGAGAAAAGTGGATCTGCCCTCAAGGAGATGATAAGAAGCCTTTAATCATTACTGTCATGATATTATCTGTTAAAAAGTCATGATTTTCTCTGAGCGGCTTATTGTATAACGACCATGTACAATTTACCAGCAAAATTTTCAGTCATATCGTTATCCATGGTGCGGAGGTGCCTCTCGCGTACTGCAAAAAGTACAGGCCGTCTACATGCCTGGACTACGTCCACTGCCCCGCGTTGAGGTTGTATGAAAGCACAATGATAAGCTGGCGTATCAGGTGCGCTCCACCTCACTAGCATCAGTTGACGCGGCACAAGTTCATGGAACATCTTGATAAGTGTGGACTCGGCATGGTTGGTATGGCTGACAACAGCGGTGGACGGCATGTTCTAATAAGTGGTGGTGACTGCGTGGTGTTGCACATCTCCTCTCAGTCCGTTAATGGAAAGATAAGAACAAGCGAGATACGCTCGACCTTTTAATTACCAATCTCTTGGTCGAGTAGCCCATGAATTGATGTGAAAACGATGCGAAGACAACTTAAAGGCCTTGCTTTTCTGCTCTTCTTCAACCTGGACCTGCTAGAAGACGATCCGCCGGATGATACCCAGTACGGAACAGCCATGCAACCTGTCAATATGGGTCGTCGTCATATGTCAGGTTTCGTTTTGCTGACAGCAGACCAGTAAGTTCCGTGCTCGCGTGTCACGTTGAACAAGAGACCTATTCGCTTAATGCTTCCATGCTCTTTGTGTGCGTTTTTTTTTCCTGCGCCGTACGCATGCATTTGCTGCGAGCGGCTGATATGCCTCATCGATTGCAAAGAAAGTCGCATCTATGTAGCGCTCGTGTAACCTCTGTTCGGGCAACATTGAAGCTTGGCCGGGCGTCGCTCTAGTTTGTACGTCGTTATCAGCCAGATGATAGTCTTTGTGGGGAAGGCGATTGAGATTGCTGCCACCGGAACTACTGTGCCTTTATTTCAGTCGAGACATGCGTCGGTTGATGTCTGCAACAGTGTGGTAGCCATTTGCTGATTTTCACACGTAAAGGCGGGTATTCTTCCGAATTTGAGTAAGGTTGCATGCTGCGTTGGCTGGGACGGTTCGATCACGTTGCAAAGGAGCAAGTTCAATCTGTATGTGAGGAAAGAGCCATTTGGGGGGGGGGGGAGCTTGTCAGCTGTCATTTCAGGATGGGGCACCGCAGGCAGCCATGGCCAGTAGCAGCTGGCCAGTCCGAAGCATGCCGCGGTGTATGACGCAGTCACAGGGTGCGAGGGCCGTCACCAGCCGAGCAACAGGGCAAGTGGGAGGGCTGTTATCGCTACGTTGAGCTTATCAGAGGCAAGAAGCACCGGGTTATCTTGGGCATGCCAATTATGTAGGTACCTAGGTACCTACCTATCTATGTAGGGCGTCCATACCCTTTATCCCCTTTATCCAGACCTAGGGAGGCAGCTTAAGCATGCATAAATAACCCTTGTCTGCCGCGCCCCATATACATATACTTTTGCCCAACTTCCCGCCCTCCCTCTCAGAACTGTCTCCGTGACACACGCACACACGCACACACGCACACGCATATTCATCAACGTGCCCTCCAATTGCTACCATCAGCTGAGGCGGACACGGGCCGCCTACCAGCCCCTCACTGCGCAGTTTACTCGATTTCGACTCGCGGCACCTTTCTCGATTTCTTATTTGACATCGGCTATCTAATGTGCTCCGTGTTCATGATCGCTCTGAGCCGAAGATAGCAGAACCAGCCCACCACCACCTCGACAATACCCACACAGACACCAAATTACACGTAATGTAATAAAGCAAAAGCCATACTCCATACCCGACTTCGAATCTCTCCCGTCAAATTTTCCTCGCAATAGTCGTTTCTTCCTCGCGCACAAAGGCCATGTCTGCACCGAAAGACGCGCTCAACTCAAGGCCGACATTGTCATCGCCTTCGGGACAACCTCGCTCGTATTCTTCCTCCCTTCCTCGCGGTGAGGTGACAGCTCGCCTCACTGAGCCAATTTCGGGAACCACAGCTCTACGCGGTGGCTCTGCAGCCGTCGGAGCTGAGTCTGCGTACGCCGGTGATGCTCCCGTACAAGGAGGAAGCTATGCCCAAGGTCCCGGTGTATCAGCATTAGCTGTTGCTTTGTCTAACTCTCTAGGACAGTCGCCGCCTCGGCATGGCACACCTGGCGCTCGAGTCAATACACCTCCACGATCCCAGTCACCCGCGGTTCCTGCTCGATCGGCTACACCTACGCAGTGTGGTTCCTTCGACTCGCGGTCACG
This sequence comes from Balansia obtecta B249, assembly GCA_000709145.1. Lineage (NCBI taxonomy): Eukaryota > Fungi > Ascomycota > Sordariomycetes > Hypocreales > Clavicipitaceae > Balansia > Balansia obtecta. The sequence continues at coordinate 44,922 of JFZS01000087.1, forward strand.
GTTGGGACCAGGCGGATCTGGCAGCACAAGCGGTCCGTATGAAGACCCCGAAATCGTGAGGCGCCACCTGGTGCAACCCTATGGCGCCGACAACGTTGCATCAGATGAATCGTCCATGGTGGGCACAATCAAAGGCAAGCAGGCTTCAGAAATGGGATGCACCACTAGCGCCAAGGACGAGGAGTTTTCCAGCTTGCAATTACAGGGTGGCGATGTGACTCGTGGGATTTACAAATGGACAGAGCAGGCACAAGCTAGGAATAAGCTGCACCGAAGCAAGAGTTATGACGAGATGCGACCCGAACCCGAGGAACAAGTAATGGACATCAACTCCATTAAGATACCCGGTGGATTCAGACGAGATCATCTTAGGAGGCGGGCTTTCAGTCCCAGTGGGCAGTATTCCGAACAAGGTGCAAATGGCTTCAGCTCGCCCAGAACTCCTGATCGACTGAGACTGTTCACCTCGAGCTTCCTCGAGTTCTTGACAATTTACGGACACTTCGCAGGCGAGGAGCTCGAGGAAGACGACGAAAACCTTGGCCCGAACGAGATATGGGATTCGAGTGAGGATCGCGAGGACGGGGATGACGAACCAACAGAGGACAGCGCGCTGTTGGGTCCATCTAAGAAGAAGCGAAAGAGAAAACCTCGTGGTGGTAGTGGACAGAACAGCCCAATGAATGCTGGGCTGTTGTTGTTGAAGTCGTTTGTCGGCACTGGCGTCTTATTCCTGCCCCGAGCCTATCTCAACGGTGGTATGCTCTTTAGCAACATCGTCCTGCTGGGGGTAAGCGCTCTGAGCTACCACTGCTTCGTCCTCTTAGTGTCGACTCGACTAAGGATTGAGGGCTCGTTCGGTGACATGGGAGGCATTCTGTACGGAAAGTGGTTGCGCAACCTGATTCTAAGCTCCATTGTCATCAGCCAGATGGGATTTGTGGGAGCGTACACCGTCTTCACAGCCCAGAACTTGCAAGCCTTCATCCGGGCAGTTTCGGACTGCAAATCTTCCATCAGCATCCCGCTGCTTATTCTCATGCAGACGGCCATCTTCCTTCCCTTTTCCCTCCTTCGAGACATTGGCAAGTTGGGCTTTACCGCTCTGATTGCCGATGCATTCATCATGATTGGCCTAGCATACCTCTTCTACTACGATGTCATCACTCTCAACGCCAATGGTCTTGCAGACATCATCATGCTCAACAAGCAGGACTGGACCTTGTTTATTGGTACAGCCATCTTTACGTTCGAGGGAATTGGACTCGTCATCCCGATTCAGGAGTCAATGAAGCATCCGTCCAAGTTTCCCCGCGTTCTCTTCCTCGTCATGATTATAATCACTGTGTTGTTCACCGTCATGGGGGCCATCTCGTATGCTGCCTACGGATCCAAGACGGAGACTGTGGTGCTGCTCAACCTGCCCCAAGATGACAAGTTCGTCAACGGTGTGCAGCTTCTCTACTCTTGTGCCATCTTGCTGTCGACGCCGCTGCAGATCTTCCCGGCGATCCGTATCATCGAAACCGAGCTGTTCACCCGCAGCGGCAAGTACAACCCGTGGATCAAGTGGAAGAAGAACATTTTCCGCTTCTTCATGGTGATGGTGTGCTCCGCTATCGCCTGGGGAGGCGCGGATCATCTGGACAAGTTTGTCGCTCTTGTGGGCAACTTTGCATGTATTCCATTGGTGTTTATCTACCCGGTATGTACTGCCCCTGACTGACATCTGCATCCTGTTTCGTGTCTGTTTCTGACTTGTATGTCATGCAGGCCCTTTTGCATTACAAGGCCGTAGCCCCCAACAGGATATGGAGAATCTCGGACATAATCCTGTGCATATTCGGTTTCATTGCCATGGCATACACAACCAGTCTTACCATCATGAGATGGGCCAATGCAGAGCCCCGGCAACCGGGATATTGCGACAATAAGTAGGCAAGTGACAAATCAGGCCGACGGAGGCGTCGGAGGCGAAGAGATGCTTTTTTTTTTTTTTTTTTTTTTTTTGTGTGTGTGTGTGTGTGTGTGTGTGTGTGTGTGTGTGTGTTTGGCTGTGCGCGTTGACCATAGCTACCTAATGTTTTGACACAGATTGTATAAATGGAACATAACAAGATGGGGCGCTAGATTTTTGCATAGCAGATAGAGAAGAGACGATTTGGCTAATGTGGCTCGAGGCCGTGGAGACGCGCCAGATTCATATTTTGCCAGCATAAGCATTGCTCTATGCAGAATGCCCAATCGTGTGAATGATCTGATGGTGAGAATGCGGAATTGAGCAAAGAAATGACGCCTGCACGCACTGGCCCTGCCAAGTCGTTGACCAGCAGTGGAGAAGTCCGAGTAACCTAACCTGTAACCTGGTTGCAACCAAGGAACCTCAGAGTCCGAGCTGACTGGTTGCTGTGTGGCCTTGCTCGTTTGTAAACATGTCGGACAGGACAATTCGTCCTGTCAATGGACAGATCGCGGCATGCTCGCCGGCGCATTGAGAAGGCACCATCATGTCAATTCCCACGCTTCTGCGCTCTCAGCTGCGCACGCGACGCCAATTCACAACCCGTTTGTTTTCACTACGCCGCTTCGCCACGAGACAGTTCCCGTTCCCTACCGTCCCGTCCTGTCCCTCGCCATCATGCAGCTGTGCTGAAACGCCAGTTCTACCAGATGGCTTGGAGATTGACCATACGAGTCCCTTGAACGGCGTCATATCCGGCTACGCGGAGCAAGTGCTGGTGTGCACCGGAAAGGATGACTGGCCATCGAGGATAGAGGATGAGAGCGGGGGAGATAACCTGGCGGCTGACTTAAAGGAGTTGTTTGGCAGGGGCGGCATATACAGTGATGTGAGTCGTTCTTCTTTCTGGTTTGGAACGTCGTAAAGTCAAGCTCGATGGGTTGACGGGAAGCTATATTTGAACGCCCGCTAACATGTTGTCCAGCCCTTCCACAGCATATCCGTCCTCAACTCCTCATTCCCCAGCTCTACGCCTCCCCGTGCAGAGGTGCAATCCACATCCGCATACCTGCTGCCCAGCTTCAAATATGTTCCCTTTCTGCCCCGCGTCTCATTCGAGAGCGTGCAGGCTCTCGCGAAGGGATACCTCCTGCCAGAGAAGCTACACGCTGCACACGACGGACAAATGTCACCCATCCACAGAGACAGACTCACGCGGAGAAAAGCGTGTCAGGCCCTATTGCTGGGTGTCCAGGACGTGGACGACGTTTTCGTCCTCGTATGTGGCCATGGCGGCCGGGACGCCCGGTGTGGCATCTTCGGACCATTGCTACGAGACGAGTTTGAGGACAAGCTCGGCAGGGCGGGCTTTGAGGTGGCGAGGGGGCCTTTGCAGATCGACCTCGGGAGCGCCGCGCCGAGAATAGAAGGGAGCGTGGGACGGAAGAGGATTGCTAGAGTTGGATTGATCAGTCACGTTGGAGGCCATAAGTTTGCGGGAAATGTTGTGCTTTACGTTCCGCCGGGGTCCGAAGATCCGGACGGACGGGCACACGCCTTGGCTGGTTGCGGGATTTGGTACGGGAGGGTCGAGCCGAAGCATGTAGAGGGGTTGATTGACGAGTCGCTCGTGAAGGGGAGGGTGGTTGGGGATATGTTTAGAGGAGGCATCGACTCGAAGAGGAGGATACTAAGGATGTAATGGCTGCACATCTACTTTGCCCGCCGTGGCATACCTCATTAAAGAATTTGTATCATAGTTGTATTACCGAGACTATACGGTAGACATGAACAGGTTTGATCGCATCACAGTTGTGAAGCTGTCATCTTCTGACATTCCACGTTGGTCCCCACGTGACCTCGTGAAGGTATCGCGACGACATCACTTCCTGACGACATCCCATACCAACACCACCACGGTACCCATCGACAGCGCTACTATAGCTTATCTCAATTCAACCAGAACGACCAACAGGGAGCCTTCCGAGGCGCAGCCTCCTCGCAAATGGCATTACTACTGCGCACCCTGACCAGACACACTCTTCGCACAAGCCCATGCCACCACGCTCCCACGAAGTTTTCACACACGAAAGCCCACCACAAGGAAGCCCGCTCGCTGGCCCCCATAATCCTCGCCGTCGCCGTCCTCGGCAGCGCAAGCTACATCCTCACCCCGTCCAGCCCGTCGCCAGCCCTCAACAAGACGACCTTCACCCCATACACCATCACAGCCCGCGCCGCCATATCCCCCACGTCGGTCCTCCTGACCATCACGCCGCGCCACCCGGACCCATCACCACCCCATCTCCTCCCCAGCTCAAGAGCGTGGCAGCACGCGCTCTGGTCCGTCGAATTCAAGCAGCCAGAAGTGCAGATCGCGCGGCACTACACGCCGCTCCCGACGCTTGACGACCCGCGCGATGGGAAGCTGCGCTTCTACGTGCGCGCCGTGCGCGGCGGCGAGATGTCGACCTACCTGAGCCGCCTCGGCCCCGGGAGCGAGGTCTACCTGCGCGGTCCGCACCGGGGCTTCGACGTGCTGGGCCGCCTCGGGTCGCGCCGGCACGTCGTCTTCCTCGCGGGCGGGACGGGCGTCGTGCCCGGGATGCAGGTCGCTTGCGCGGCGCTCGACCGGGACGCCGGCGCGACCGTGCAGCTCCTGTGGGCGGTGCGCAGGCGCGACGAGGTCCAGACGGACGGGGCGCGGTGGTGGAGGAGCGCCGTGCGCGAGATCACGGCCGACATGCCGGCCCCGAGCGCTGTGGCGCGCGAGCTGGTGCGCTTGAAGGCCCGGTATGGCCAGAGGCTGCGTATCCGGCTTGCCGTGGACGAGGAGCGCACGCGCTTTACTGCCCGTGATGTGCGGCGTGCGCTGGCTGCCCCCGAGACGCCTGCTGCGAGCGCCGCCGGATGCCGACTGCACGATCAGCTTCTCCATGCGCGGGCCTCCGAGTTTGAAGAGCCTGGCCTCGTGTGCCGGTGCGAGCCTGGAACACCCGCGGGCAAGAACCTGCTCGTGGTGTCTGGCCCGGATGGCTTCGTCGCTCACTACGCCGGGGAGAAGAAGTGGCTGGGCGGGACTCTCACACAGGGCCCGGTCGACGGCGTCGCGGGACAGTTGCAAAAGGAGAATCCGTCGCTGGCGAACGACTGGCTGGTACTGAAGCTTTAAAGATCAGGTCCGGGTGCTTTACGCTGGGACGTCACGTCCCTGTATCGGAACGGAAATCATAAGAAAAGTAAATTGGATTTTTTTCATCTAGATGTAGGTCCCCATACACCAAACCATGCAGAAGAGAATTTTTTTTAAAAAAAAAAAGATAAAAAAAAAACACGCCACAGAAATGCGTCATCGTCCCGTGCTAAGCGGCTACCTATCTGTTCTGGACCTTTCTGTACGACGGCGGCTTGACGGCCCTCCTGATTAACTTGCCGGCGTACGGCGGAATTAAAGAGACGGCCCCGATGGCAAAGATGCGCCATACAAACCCCCTTCTTGCAGATTAGCATGCACGAAACAGGTAAAAGCAACGACAGAAAAAAAAAAAAAGATTGGTAGTGTTACGTACCAGGTTATGACAAAGTTGAGGTCGAAAAAGTCTCCCAGGAACGGGATAGATCCCACGTACACGAGAAAGGTCCCCAAAATGCTGAGGATCATCACAGGGTGCCATGTTGTAATCTCGATTGCCACCATGATGAGTTCGTTGAGCACGAGAACCGTGTAGCTCACGGCCACCATCTTGTTGCCCTCTACCTGGGTGAGGAGCTGCGAGAGGCCCTGGATCATGCCGCCCTGGTAGATGGACACGAAGACCCATACAAAGAAGGTGCGATAGGACAGGGAACGACCCTCGGTGAGCTCTCTGTAAAGCTCCGGATACAGGTTTGCGAGGTTCTCATCGACGTCCTTGTCCAAAACGAGGGACAAGACAGGTGCGGCAGTATAGATGGTCGCGTACCCGACCAGAAGCCAGTCCTATAGATACGGTATCAGTTACTCTCAATTCAATCTCCCATCATCACAATCCGAGAGGTGGCCAAGCCTACCTTGTACAAGCCCTCGGGCTCAAACTCGATCGCAATGCTGTACATGGTCTGACACACGGCGATAATCAAGCCGCGGTGAATTACGAACTGCGCCAGCTTGGCACTCCTCTTGTAGCTATTTCTTCCGTGCCACACGAGCAACTTGACCAGATGATAGAATTGCTCGATGGAAAAGTCGGCCGCCAGACTCGCTTGGCGGCCTTCCTTGCCGACGATCCCGACACCCACATCAGCGGCTTGAATCATGGACACATCGTTGCCCCCATCTCCGATGCAGCATACCCGCTTTTTGGTGTGCTCCTTGATGAGCTTGGCCACCTCGGCCTTTTGCGTGGGCGAGCATCGACATGCAACAACGGTGGGAAGCTGGACAGCTATCGAGACGAAGTCGATGCGGAAGTGCGTCAGGAGGAGCTGCAGGCTTTCTCCATCGATGAGAAGGCATGCGTCGGTCTTGCTGCGCAGGAAATCGAGGTGCTCTTGCGCTGCATCCGGTCGCTTGAGCTTGGCGACGGTATAGATGTACTGACCACGAGCGACGAGCTTGGAACTGACTGCTACACAGCGTGCCGTCTCAACCTTGTCACCCGTCAGCATCCAGATCTTGATGCCGGCGTTCCGGAGTAGCTCTAGCGATGGCTTGACATCCTTCTGAAGCTTGTCTTCTACACCCGTCACGCCGAGAAGCTCGAGATCGTTTTCGAGGTAGTATGACACGACGCGCTGCATCCCGGCATCGCGGTTCGCAATGGACAACGACGCCTCCTGATATTTGCTCGAGAACTCATGGTACTGCTGGTACGAGAGCTTTTTGCGGCCTACAACAAGGGTCCGCAATCCTTCTCGGGCCATATTGGCAGTCTCTTCGTCCAGCCAATCGTTGGCAGCAACAATTTTGCTCATAACCGTGTCTGCACCCTTCTGGAAGAACCAGATCTCACCTGCGCTCAGGCCGGGATTGGTGACCTGAGAATCCTCGTGAAAGTGCACGATGATGCCCATTCGCTTGCCCTCGGACGTGAACGGAAACGCCTCCAGAATGCGGACCCGAATCACTGGACGTCCCGTTTCCGTGGACTCGAGTGTCATGTTTTTGCGGTCTCTACTGGATAGCTTTAACCCTACAGACTCGGTCCATTTCACAATGGCGATTTCATCGGGCGACGATGCCTGATACGAGGTGACCTCTTTTCCGTCCTCGATATCGGTTGTCGGCGTGACATTGTGGCACAATGCAAGGGCGAGAACAACATCCCGCACCCGAGAACCAATTTCTCGTCTCGTGCGCGTGGCCCCAACGTTGACTGTGGAAGAGAATGTTGTTGACGGAGTGACCAGCATTGTCTGCGAAGATGGTTCAGTTGTGGGCTGAATGTAGAAACCCTGGCGGACATAGGCTTTGACTTCGTCCATGGCTTCGTTGGCATACGATACTGTACCAACGTGCACCTTTTTCATTTCCATGTCATTCTGCGTCAGTGTGCCCGTCTTGTCGCTTAGCAAGTACTCAATACGGCCTAATTCCTCAGGGATCGTGCTGGTCCGAACTACTGCTCCGGGAATGCCGGGGTCGTTCTGTATGAATCTCGAGTAGGCACTTTTGCCCATGTCGAGGTTGACGCGTAAGCTGATGGGTACAATTGTTGAGAACAAGACGAGGAATCGCATTATCTTGATGTACCATACGTTGCCCGTCGTGTTTTGAAACCCTTCCAAGGCTACTAAGATGATGGATAAAGCAAGGGTCAGCGCACAAAGAATCTTGGTCAAGGAGTTGATCTCGTATTCGAGGAGACCCGTCTTGGACCGGGAAGGCGACGTAGACAGGGCTGAGCGGGTCTGAGGCCCAGTGTACAAAATGACAGCAAGCGTGGTTCCCTGAGATGCGATGACAGTGTTCGCCCACGCTGTATTGTCGATGGAGAGACCGCCCATCTTTGTGTCGTCGTCCTGTGGAAGGACTGATTGGTGGCTCATGGCGTCGTGTTTGGTGGGCATCAACTCGATGGTGCCAGCAAAATCATTGACTTTTTTATCTGGTTTTCCGCCAGTCACGCGAAGTCGAACAAATTCTTCGGGGGGGATCCCCTGCGAGAGCGCCGAGGCCAGCCTAAGTTTCCAATCCGTCTCACCGTCCAGCTGGTCAGTCCTGATAAAGGTCTCTCCGGAGCCGCCATCTGTATCACCTCCTCGAGCGGCAATCTTCGGTTCCTTTCCCTTAATATCCGGCTCACCATCGTGGAAGGCGAGTAGCGCCTCTTCCTCTGGGGTGCTACTGGACGGAGTAGACGTCGCCGGCCCTTCCCCGCTATAGCATTGCAGAATGACTACGTCGGCGGGCACGCGTTGACCTTTGCTGAGCTTCAAAATGTCACCAACCTTGAGATCCTTGGATTTGCGATTTATCTCTTGGACAAAAGATGATGGCTGGGGAGCGTTGTCTTCCTCCTGAATGTCCGTCAAGTCATGGCGTCCCTCCCGTGGCCTGCGTGATGACCGTCTGCTATATGAGTCGGATTTGAGCAGTCTGCGGGTTGGTCGGACCGATATCGGTCGCGATTCTGGATCTGAGAATTTCAGAATTCGATATTCTTCCGAATTTGCTTCATTATCTCTCCGTCGTCTCTCAATGTCGTCGTATGCCTCTTTGCCCATAGTAATGACGAGAACAAAGGCTAGCGGCGCTATGTATGTAGATAAATAGCCAGTTCGAAGAGCAGGAATCGCTTGCGATAATGCAACAAGAAGAAAATACATGTTGAAAAAGAAGGAAAACTCATTGTACAACGTAATAGGGAGGAAGGTCAGGGCCGTGTATTTGGCATTCGATACAATGTTGGCAGGAAATCGAGTCGTCTGCGTCGATCCTACGGCGATGTGCCTGGAAGATGATGAATCATCTTCTTCTTGCTCTTCATGAGCGTCTTCGCCGTTTTGTTGCTGTTCCTGTGGCTTGTGTCCTGCCAGAAAGCTAGGAAGTCGAATGCTGGACATGGACAAACCGCGACTATGGGATCTTTGGTGGGACCTGCCTCCCAGAAGAGGCGCATCGTCCTCGACATGGCTACCTCCCGTTCCATCGGGATCGTCCAGCAGCCGTTGAGCATGATCGTCTGAGCGGTCGCGGTTTTGACCTAGCTCCCCGTATCCGCGACCACCGCGGTTGCTGGCGCGGCGCAAGCCTCCCATGCGCAAATTCCGGAGAGCTATCCTCGAGGGCTTCGGGTCAACAGTTGTGGAGCTTTGGTCTCGAGGTGAGCCTCTGATGTTCTCGGTCGAGATAGGGTCCAACTCGTGGACGTCGAGGTCCAGGTCGGAGTCAGACTCATTCGTAGGAGATTCGGGAGGCTCGGTCGGTGGGCATGGGGGTGTCGAAGGCATCCCGCGTCAACCTGCCCTGCCAGTGATGCAACAAAGACGGTCGGGATGACGATTGGACCAGCTGGAGCGATGCAATTGCGTAGGTGGCGGTGCTTGAATGATCGATCATGCTGCGCTACAAGGTGCCAGCTCCCGTGAGGTTGCACGTGGCTTGTGTTGAGAGGTTGCAGATCAACGACAGGTGAATGCAGCGTGTCGCATTGTGAGCAGGGAGAAGCGTTGCAGTGCGGGAATTAAGGAAAAGCCAAGTTTCTTGCATACACCAATGTGGCGGAGAGTCGTGATCGCAGCTGTGTTGGTTACAAAGCCGATACGAATAGATGGATTGGACAGCATATAATATGAGCTCTGGCGATGGCGATAAAGCGGGTCAATGGTCCATTTGTACTCCATCCGCACGGGGAAAAATGGAGTAAAATGGAATAAATAGTAAAGAGGGAAGTCGGGGTGCGCAGCCCCGGCAGCTGCCGGCAGCTGCTTCGGAAGAAGCCACGCGTCAGCAAAACGCAACGCAACGCAACGCCTTCGTCTACCACATCAGAAACACGAAAAGCTGTTAACACCTGGTGACTTCGATTTTACCGATTCCATCTCTCATCATTTGCTCAAACGACATCGTCTACTCTTGTCAGTTCGTGCTTGAGCAGCCAGCGACATATGCACTATCGAAATGCAGTTGAAGAGGGGAAACAGACAAGAAAACAAAGAAACGAGAAGACAGGCCTTCCAAGTGAAGTCTCAGGTACAATGACTTGCCCCCAACATGGTTCAACGTGGTTACGAGCTGTTGTTCTTGGCAATTATCGCGTACTGCAAAACAACTGGTGGCCGAGGCCTAATGCTCGCATTGAGCCTTTTATCCGCAGAACCAGGCACTCTTTGAATGACGCCCGTTTTCTCTGCAGAACACTGTTCCTGTGTGAGCCAAAGAAAGCGCACTGGAATTTTCTATAACAGCATGTTGGAGTTCACATCTTACATCCCAGTTGAACAAGACCCATCTACATCGGGCTCTCCGGAGCAGAACCCCGAAGAATACATGGCACTCTGCCCCGTCCACACCATATCGTTGCCACAATAGAAAACTACAGCAGCATCTATGGATAACAGCTTTTATGTGTGCTTCTTGGGAATTTCCCCCAAAGTTTCCCCACTCACCTCATATCCAACTGCCGCGATGTTGGCCGAAAAGGTGAGCAGCCTCAGTCTAAGCCTTCTTGGAACAAGTTCCCGGGACAAGATAGTCCAGTCCAAGCTCCGTGCAAGCTCCGTTTCAAATCTGTGTCTACTCAGTGTCGCAGCTCATCTGCTTGATGGAATCACCTTTATCATTGGCCACAAGGTTGCCACAGAACTGGGCTCGCTTATAAGCAACCCAAAGCCCAGGCTGAAGGCTGAATAAAGCAATTAGATAAAGCAGAATCGATGCCTGTTGGAATGTCTGTTGGAGACAAGTATTACTGGTGGGATGTGCGTCATTGCCATGTACAGATGATATTCCGGAAAACCGTGATTATTCAGTGAACGAGAACTACTCCGTAATCAACTAGGCATCTCACAAATTTACGTGACAAGCGTGCTTTATCACAGACACAAGTGTTGGATATTGCAACTGCTGTAGTCCGTATGAGGCATTGCGTCATCAATATCTTGCAGGGGTCCATTACATGGGGAGGAAGGGAAACTGACTGGGGAGCAATGAGCATCATAGGCCAAAAGGGGCGAATACGGTAATATCAGGTACCTCGGTACCTCGCACGCTGGTGTCAATCAAAGCCGACCCTCGCTGTCATCACTTGTCGGTACTGCCGAGGGTCGGATCAGCTTGACCACCAGACCCCTAACCCCTTATCACGTTGGGTACTTACCAGGTACTGCGTACATAGTCATCAGGTACCATCAGGTACGTAGGCACCTACAGACAACAGAAAGGAGCAAAGTCAAAAGCGGCTGGCCCGCGGCTCCACATCAGATACGAGTGTGTGTGCCGCCGTATTACAGCAGCAAGAGCGACCTAGTCAAGGAACTCCGTGCCTTGGCACACCAGACGACTTGCTTCGTACATGCCAGCTTGCATTTGCATTTGCCATTGCACGCCACCACCCAACTCAACTCCCGACGCATCTTGCACAGTCAACCTTTCGCCGTATTGCTGCACGATATTTGGAATCCTGTCGGTAACGGCTCCTGGAATGGCGCACAGGAGTGTAGCTTGAAAATCTATCTTTTCCCGTTTCCGTTTCTGTCCATTTTCCCACAAACTGTACTTGCATCTACATCGAGGCTTCCACACCACGCGCATGGTCTCCGCCACCGACACGTCAATTTATGGAAGGCCTACTGTCTCGAAACTTGCTGCTGGAAGACGCTGAATTCATCATAGCCTTCTGCATGCACTCATCCTAGCCACCTAACATTTGCATCATGGCTAACCCCTCGGCCAGCTCTTGGCATCCGGCAATGATGCCCAATACCTCTGTCGATATTGTAGCGCAACCGTCAGAATCAAATCCGAATAATGCCGGGACTACAACAGCGACCGAGAGAGTCGTTTCTCCTGCAGCATCGCTAAATCAGAACAATCAATTTGATGACGAAGCCGACGCATGGCTTATTTCCGAAGACACTGTGCCGACGGAACCGAACGGAGCCTCACACACCACGGAGTTGCTGGACGAGTCGACACTGCATTCATCAAAATCTAATACTGTAACAGAAGAACAAGTCGAAGGTTCAGATGCATGGTTGATTAACGGAGACGAAAGGGAGGGCGGTGCCTGGTTGTTAGAGGATGACGGAGCTCATGCAGTCGAGTCCAAGGAGCTTCCTCCTGCCCCTCAAGGTGCTCAATCGCCAGACGATGCACCGCCCCAAGAGCATGCACAAAATGCAGAGCCTGATGAGTCAAGGACAGAAAACTCTACTGCTGGGGGACCCAGAGTGACGACGACTACACCGTCTGTAGCACAACACTCGAGCTCCATGTCCTTTGCTCGGACTGTCTCGCACGAGATAAGTTTCGCAGACGACGACGATGGGGAGTGCCATCTGGGCCGAACTGATACACACTCTTTTGAATTTATGCCTCCGTCAGATCGAACAAATTCCTTTCCTACTGTGCCGTCACTGCCCTCCGAGGTAGACACTCAAGTTAGTCAGCCGCTGCCGGCCAACCAGGCTCTTGATGTCATGGAAGAAGTCAAGAAGGAAGCGGAAGCAGAAAGGGAAGAGTATTTGCTGCGTAGCCCTGAGAGTGACAGCTCAGCATCCTGGCAGCGGCACAACACAGCCAGACCTCAATATTTTGCACATCGTTCCATTAGTGCTGAGGTCGAAGTGCTCACTGCCACCGAGGAAGAGGCTCGTTTCGAAGAGGGCCTACCACTGATACCGCAGAATGAGGCTGAGGAAGGTGCTCAACAGGCGAGCAAAAATGACACAAACCGGGTCCACGAAGAAGGAGGAGGAGGAGGAGGAGGAGAGCGTGAAGAAGCAGAAGAAGATTTTTTTGGCCGAATCAACGATGAGGCGGAGTATGAGCCTAGGGGTGATACTATACCTCTGGAACGAAAATCTACCACGCAAATCATGGAAAGTTTGGGTGACGGAGGCTCATTTACGCGACAGAGCACCCTCAACGAGACCTCAGAGGACCATGCCGATGATTCTAATGAAGGAGTAGCCCTAGGGGTTTCTGATGAAGCTGAGGAAATCCCGGCGACAGAGGATTTGGATTCGAAATGGAAGCAGGCATTCGGAGACGACGAAGACGAGTTTCTACTGGATGACTCTACAGCAGGAAACAAGGACATAGATACAGCGGCCTTCCTGGGCAGTGACGATGAGGGCCTTCTCGACGATGACTTGGACGAACCGGTTTCTGTTCCCGCACCATCTCAAACTCAACAGCCTGGATCAAACCCTTATACGCCTTCTGCAGCCACGAAACAGTCCGCACTATATTCGGCGGCGGCCACCAGTAGTATCATTCCTGAACAGACATATGGTTATGGGCAACAGCAAACCTCTGAATCACTCTACGGATTAGCCCAGTTTGGACAGACACCGCAGCCACTACGCCCTGAGCATCCCAAGACACAAAGCTTCGTGGATAAATCCAAGGTCGGATATTCTTCGCCATATGACTTGCCTACAGATCTGGTTAAACCCGTCAAACCACGAAAGCGGCCGAGCCTGCAACAGGTGCCGGCAGAGACGCCTCCGCCGCCACCTAAAAGCGCCAATGTCTATCCTACTGGACATCCAACCCGTCCTCCATCTGTGCCAACACCCTCATCGGCTCCGCCGACAACAGCAGCTTCTGGATTTCCGACTATCGGCCAAAAAGCCTCGGCGCCAGCCTTGCCCTCCAAGAGCAACTTTTTCGAGGAGCTTCCCATGAGCTCAAAGCAACGCTCTGCCTCCCGGCAAAGCCAACGAGTCCCGTCGCCAGGCCAGTACATACCTAGTGGTGTGCCATCTCAGCAGGTATCGCCACATCCACGACAACCGCCGCCACCACCAAGGTCGAAAACCGTGCCTCCTCCTCCGGCATCTCAAGTCTTGCCTTCGCCGGTTCCCCAAAGTGCTCCTCTTCCCCCTGTTGCCCCGGCAACTTCACAATACAATTCGGATGCCCACACACCTGGAATTGCTAATCTCGTAGCTCCACCCAAGGCAAATCCTTACGCCAGTCTCCAGTCTCAGCCTCCCGCTGCGACTCCTCCGTCGAGCAGTTCGTTTCTATATTCACCTGGTCTTCCAGGGCCACAAGGAGGTGGCGTTTCGATTTCCAGTCGCTACTCGCCCGCTCCGTCTGCTGGGTCACGTCCAAACAGCTCTTATGGTGCTGGAACAACACATAATGCTTTGCCTCATTTACCCAGAACTTCGAGTCCTTTGGCACATTACGAGACAAGTGGTGCAACAGACGGCCAGCCGTTTGACCGCCGAGTGAATTCATCTTTTGAGCCACGACTCAACCGCGTCTCGTCTCTACCGCCCACTCGAGAGGTTGACGAGGAGGAAGCCGAAGAGGCTGCATCTCCCGGAAACCGATCCTTTAGTACTAGCCACATAGTGACTTCTTCTACTGCAAAGGCTTCTGAGTCCAGGTACAGCGCGGCGTCACCTGATGCTGCCATCCGACGCACGTCTCCGTTGCCTTCCAGCGGCAGTGTGCCGACTGCGGCATTATCACCTTTGAAGAGAGCAACGCCCAATTATGCGCCCCATCCACGGGCTCAAACTCGTTCTCCCACTATTTCGAACACTGATGGTAAAAAGGGAAGCAAGTCGAGCGAATATGCTCCCCGACCTGTGTCTGCACACGCACCACCAGTGGCGCCTGTCACGGCCAGGTCAGCTCAACCACCTAATGCTCCCACAGGCCGTGCCCGCGGTCAATCAATCACTAATATGGCGCCACCAACCGATGGCAGAGAGCATGACCCCCTTGAAAGGTGGCGAGGGGCCCCGATTATGGCTTGGGGGGTGGGTGGAACGTTCGTTACGACTTTCCCCAAGAGCATCCCTCGCTACGCAATTGGCCAAACCACACCAGTTACTATCCGCACAGTAGGTGAAGTCAAGGTGCAGAATATTAAGGATGTAGACCCTCTACAAGACCGTCTTGCCAAGTTCCCAGGCCCGCTCAAGGGCAAGTCAAAGAAGAAGGAAGCCATTGCATGGTTGTCAGCCGGTATTGATGCGCTAGAGAAAGACGGTGTTGATGCGTCATTCCACTCTGAGTTATCTTTGGAAGCAAAGCGCTCTGTTGAGCGTTTGCTGCTGTGGAAGATGCTGCGAGTATTCGTTGAGCATGATGGCGTATTGGAAGGATCTCCTGCAGTTGAGAAGGCTGTTCGAGAGATCTTAGCGCCCCAGACAGCAGATCTTCGGAATGAGGGTGCTCCTCTCTTCACCGGGGCTGATGTTGGCGCTGGCACTGGCGCTACGTCTATGAAAGCCGACGGCGTTGATTCCGCTGCTATCGAGAAAATTCGCCTGGACTTACTTAAAGGCGACCGCGAGTTGGCTGTATGGGCTGCCGTTGATAAGCGCCTCTGGGGACATGCTATGCTCATATCGCAAACGGTTTCGGAAGATCTCTACAAACAGGTAGCAGCAGAATTTGTGCGAAAGGAGGTAAATTACCCAGGACACAATAATGAATCCCTGGCTGCCCTTTACAAGATTATGTCGGGCAACTATGATGACTGTGTGGATGAGCTTGTTCCCTCCCATGCCCGCGCGGGATTGCAGCTTGTATCTACAGAGACATCTACTGGAACTACCAAAGATGCGATTGAAGGTCTCGACAAGTGGCGGGAGACATTATCACTGGTTTTGAGCAACCGCACCAATGAGGATATTCGCGGTTTACATGCGCTTGGTAAACTTCTATCTGGCTATGGTCGGGCCGAGGCAGCTCACATTTGCTTCATCTTCAGCCGTAGTCTGTCGGTTTTTGGGGGACTGGATGAACCCAATTTAGATTTCGTCCTCGTAGGCTCAGACCACAAAAGCCAGTCTGTACCATTCGCCAGAGAGACGGAAGCGCTTCAGCTCAGCGAAATCTATGAATACGGATTGACTCTCGGCAGCGGCGCATCAGCATCTGCTGGAGCACCACACCTGGCTGCCTATAAGCTGCAACACGCCGTGACCCTTGCTGAGTATGGCTTCCGCGATAAAGCGATCCAGTATTGCGAGTCCATTGCATCAGCCATCACCGCACAGACTCGAAGGTCTCCATACCACCACCCCATCTTGGAAGCATATGTTGAGGACTTCATGGCGAGATTAAAGTCATCGCCCAAGGACGCCTCATCGTCGTGGATGTCCAAGCCCACCATGGGCAGGGTGTCTGACAGCATGTGGAATAGGTTCAACAAGTTCGTGTCGGGTGACGAGGATGCCAACGGCCACGCGGGATCTGATGGTGATAACGGACCCTTTGCTCGCATTGCAACCTCACCCAACATGTCCCGGTCACCATCAACATCAAACCTTGATATTTACGGATCATCTCCTGGCTACCAGCCCATGGGCGGCGTTTCTCTTGCAAGCGGAACTGCAGCATCTCGATATGCGCCCGCACCGACTTCGTCATTCCCAGACGCAACTTCCAATTCATATGCGCCTGCGACCCAGTCGCAATACGTTCCCGCAGTAGCAGAATCACCACGTAGCAGTCATGAGCATGCTCATAACCCATACGAAGCAAGTTATCCAGGCCCAGCTTCTGCTCAAGCACAGTCCAATGTCTATCACGCTCTCGAATATCCTGGCTCCGCACCCTCCGGTTATCAGCCTATACAGACTTCGTCTGCACCTGGTCAGAGTGACCCAACGACTTTGCAGTCTGCAGTCTCTAGTGGTTATCAGCCCTATGGCCTTCAGGAGTCGCCAGATATCCAATCCCAGCAACCCAACGGCAGCAACTGCAACCAAGGCTATGTACCACCGTCTCACAACAGTCTCGAGCCCCCTCAAGCAGTTCCGAACCCTACAGAGGACAACAGCGAGCAAGGCGCCAATACTAGCGGCTATGCTCCACCATCATTCCGACCCTATGAATACGAGGCACCTTCCTATCAGCCAGAACCCGATGATGACGAGGCGCCCAAAGCAAAGAAGAAGAGCTTCCCGGACGACGACGAAGATGATATCCCAGCCCTTAGAAAACCGCAGCAGAGCAAATCAGAAAAGGACCGGGAGAATGAGGAGATGTTCCGTAAAGCCGCTGAAGAGGATGGTAAGTTACGCGCCACGGAATTTAGATGAAGTTATTACTTGTTCAAACTTTTTGGATGCTGACGTTATGTTCCTTGGACAGCCAAACGCGCAGCAGCGGCAGCAAGCACTAAAAAGGGCTGGGGATTTGGAGGCTGGTTCGGAGGTAGCAAGAAGTCTGACGGGAATATTGGCGAGTCATCGGCCGGCAAGCCCATCAAGGCCAAGCTCGGTGAGCAAAGCAGCTTTGTATACGATCCGGACCTCGGCCGCTGGGTCAACAAAAAGCCTGGTGCCGAAAATGTCGAGGCAAAAAGAGCTACGCCTCCACCACCCCGAGCTGGTCCTCGCTCCGTGGGTGGTGGCACGCCGCCTCCACCCGGCACTCCCCCTCCACCTGCCGGAAGAATGAGCGTTCCTCCCATGGGAATGCCACCGCAGCCTGCACACGGCAAGTTGTCAACCGCGCAGTCAATGGATAACCTGAATGCCGGCGCCCACCCGCCAAGCATGTCCCGGTCCGTCTCGACCGGCAACGTTGCTCCAGGGCCGCCATCAGCAGGACCGCCCAGCAGACCTGCTACAAGCATGAGCAATGCAAGCAGCATTGATGACTTGTTGGGAGCGCCTGCTCCACGGAAAGCGGGCCAGAAGAAGCCCAGAAAGAGCGGTCGCTATGTGGACGTCATGGCGAAATAACGCAGCAGCAACATACGTGAGATGTATTTGGAGCAGTTTTACGGGAAAGGGATGTATAATGGAGTAAGAGGAGGTCAATTCCCTGAGAATTGCGCACACATACGGCGTTTCCTGCGATATAATTCTTTTATTGCTTGGGATTTTTGTACAGTACATTTCTCGGCCTCTGTAGTCCACGGTGAAGACATGTACCGATGGTTCTAATTGTACGATAGCATTTACCAAGCATGACTTCCACAATTGACATGGTCTGACACTTCGAACAAGTACACTCCACGACGCCGTTTTCCAGATCCAGATATTCTACATAGGTGTTTGATGCTTGGGATTATTTGCTGTACGATTGCACGTAGTACTTGGGTGAGGTAACCGTTAGACCAGTTGGATATGCATAAATGCACATGGAGCAAACTCACTGTGACAACAGAATCCTCAGCCGAGGCATCATCATAATGCGGCACGTAGACATATAGGATCAGTGCATGATCATCCGCAAAGCATGCAATCACTCGGCCCTCCAAACGGCCTACGCTGAGAACCCGACTCCAATCTTTGCCGTCAACACGAACCGTGGCCCATCGGTCTGGCCCATCCTCGCGGAACTTGGTGCTGGGGTGGTCTTCCACAGGACGATCCAGCTGAGCGGGATCTAGTTCTGGATTCTCAAGTTCCGACCATACGCTGCAGATGTCGGTGGCCTCTGTGGCGATTCTAAGCCGCAAGCTACCATGCATGTTGGCACTGAGTTCCAACTTTGGCGCTTTGGAAGGGGTGGCATCCGTGAGTGCTAGTTTTGTGAACCGGTCCGATATTGCTTTGAGCTGCAGCAACGGCGGCAACTGGATATGCACGTCAGGCTCCCTCACCTTGGGCTGCATGATGGTCTCCACCGTCTCCGGGTGCAGCACGCGGACGGGTATATCCTGCGTGATGATCTTCTCGTGTTCTCTGCGCAAGGATGTCTCGAGGTGTTCTTGCTCAAAGACATCGTCGCCAAATGCGTCGTCTGGTTGCAGCTTGGCTGCGGCCGCTGATGCAGCGTTTGACGTGCTGGATGTGGTGGTTGTGATGGTCATGGAGAGGATGGGGAGCCCATCCTTTTTGGTGAGGCGGAGGGAAGTGGAAATGCTGTTGAGCGCAGACTTGAGGGCGCGCTGGAGTGGTTGGAGGGGCAGTTCAAGGTTGATGGTGTTGTTGGACTCTGCGGACTGGATGTGGTATCCTTCGAAGATGAGGTCCATTGCTAGGGATCTAGCGCATCTCATCAGATTTCAAGAAGGGACAGGAGCAAGATGGGGAGCAGACTAAGGACAGGAGAGCCGTACGCCCAGACTTGGGATCCCATGTCGGGGATGACGGTGAAGCGAGCTGTGTCATCGCTGAGACGGACCCAAGCGATCTTCTCCAGAGATGAGAGTGCCGCAGTAAGTTCTGGACTTGATTCAGTGACGGAGCACGATGAGAAGTGGCCGATATCCCTGCATCCAGCTGAGGCTTACTCGCGAATGTACGTATGTTCTTGAGTTCTGTTCGGAATCGCATTGCGATTGGATGTGGAGTCTGCGGTGTAGGGTGAATGAAGTTGATGAAAGGTGACGCAGGTGCGGTGCATGGTGATGATTGAGTGGAGTGGGTCCGGAAACTTAAATGCCGGTGGGCACATGCCTTCCTTACATGCCTTGCAATGGCTTGCACACAGCACCTTCCTCCAACACATCGAAATGCGTCGTAATGGCAGGGAGGGACCAGGCTGCCAGATCTCGATAGACATTTGCCTGATGTGAAAAAATCTTTGTAAACATTCCCGCATTTCCACCATCACTACTTTCTACATCGACCGCCGACATTCTTTTCTTTCTTTCGTTCTTTCTTGGATCACGTCCACCGCGGTTGATTTCTTATAGCCCGTGGTTTTCAACCCCCAGCCTACACTACTACTCACTTACTCTTCTTCCCATAACAAGCCGCTATGAACGTCTTATATTACGTTACGCACTCACAATGGCGCCGGCCAAAGACAGAATGCAGAAGCTGACAACGTCGCTGACCCGCACCTTCACACGCAGGATCCTTCGAGATGACACCATCGTGTTTCCAGAGTCGAGGGTGCCTCTGCTTGTCAGACAGCCGATTGATGATTCTCCCTCCGAGGCTGGACCACCTTCTCGAAGACTTAGCCAAGGGTCGACCATCTGTGTCAGAAGCGGACCTGCATTAAGCGGATCAACTTTGGTCGTTCCCGATGCAAATGAGCAGACTGAGCAGTCATCGGGACTTGGCCAGCCTATAGTCACGCCAGAAGCAGGACCCTCTACAAACACGGCAGATACTGCTCAACCAACGGAGATTCAGCCACAACCACAGCCTCCTACAGCTGAGGACGACCCCAATGCCATTACTGCAGCAACGCGGCGACGAGTGCAATCAGACCTCTCTGAAGCTCCCACTGCATACGAGCCCGAGGCAGCACCGTCCCATTGCTACATTTGCGGCGGGGTTTTTGGAAGAGATAAGTCCCGGGCCAGAGAGCATATAGTCCATCTACCATGTGGCCATATGTTTGGCCATGACTGCCTCTGGCGATACATGACGGGGCCGAATACAGCCACATGCCCCATTCTTGCCTGCATCACGTTGCGCCATGCCTGCGAGCATCTAACGATGCCGAAAACCACACCCCCCGCAGCAACTTATCGCAACAACACTGTGGCAGTTTTGCCCTGGAATTATGAATTCTGTTCAGGCCCCAAGGGGTTGAGGTATCTCAGAATCATAAACCGATCAGGCAGCATAGTGAGAAGGCTTGAGTCTCAGAGAAGCAACCGACGAAAGTCGGCCCGGAGCTTTGCGTCTCGATCCCGGCTAAAATATCACACCACTATTCTCGACCAGGCAGAGAAGCGGCTGGAAGATGCGCAATCAGCTTGGTGGACAAAACGATGGGACAAAATTGGCAATAAGAAGAGGCGCAGCACGTGGAGCTGGCGTAACGTCTGGTTTCGTCGACGGTCTGATGCCACAATCTCATAAGCGGAAACATATGTATAGATGCGCATGTATGCACCAAGTAGAAGCATCAGCATCGATTAACTCAGCGAATTGACTTTTTTCTGATTTTTTATAAAAATTAAAAAGAGTTTGCAAGTTCCAAATGTGACTTGTGGGGATTGTGAAATTGTGACTTGATTGGTATATTATATACCGTTTTATGCTAGAGACCCCAAAAGCGTCATAAGGCGGAGGAGAAAAGAGAGAGAGACAGAATCAGTAGTTATTTTCTTTAGCTTTGCACCCAGACTTTGACGAGTTACTTGTGCGCAACATGTGGCTCTATGCAGGGCTGACGTGTTCAAGAAAAAAAAAAAAAAAGCGAGCTATCAAGCCGAGATGGCCTTTGTGGACGCGCTACCTACCATGCTATAAGCCTTGAGTCTGCAG
The DNA here is from genome assembly GCA_000709145.1 of Balansia obtecta B249. Taxonomy (NCBI): domain Eukaryota; kingdom Fungi; phylum Ascomycota; class Sordariomycetes; order Hypocreales; family Clavicipitaceae; genus Balansia; species Balansia obtecta. Next base: position 66,187 of record JFZS01000087.1, read on the forward strand.
GCTAAGTAAAGTGATATTTTTAGGCCTTGCCTTTGGTGCGGCAGAGGACATTCAACAAATTCATGAATAATATATCGCTTCATGAATCTTCAAGTAACTACAAGTATTCGACGAAGATGAAGCGAAGGAACTCGTGGCATCATCTCCGCAGTTGATCTTGGTCACTATCGTCGCTATCGTCCATGAAACCTTCTTCTAGACTGCGTCTCTTTTGTCAGCAAGAAATGTCGACGCTGCTGGGAACCAAAGACGTACTCTCTACTTAAGCGGCGGGTGTGGTGGTCAACCCTGGACATGGCCTGCCTGATGGCATTCATAATCTGCGAATCGACAGGGCCTAATTCCTCGCCATCTTCCAAGAAGTCGTCTGCGTCTGCATTGTGCACAGCACCTCCATTCCTGCTCCACATGGACGGCAGTGTCAGCATGGAGAACCGCTGCCTCACAAGGTTGGACAATCCGGATGCATATGTCGGAACAGGAAGGTACTGGCTGTAGCGAGTTCGATAACGACGCCAAACGGGAAGAATGGCGAATGTGAGAAGAAGGAAGAGAATGAGCGAGACGAGGGCCGGGATGAAGATGGTCTGGGATGTAGGGCAGCATTGTCAGTGCGCTTGGAGAGAGGGACAAGGGGGAGGCTGCTTGGGGAGAGGGGGTGAGACGTGCCTTGAGGAGCGACAGCGGAGATGAGGCCGTCATGATGGCGAAGGGGGAGGTGCCGGATATCACGGGGCGTATAGGGGGGGGGCAAGGCTGGGTGGTGGTGCCCGAGAGTTACGACCGGCGTGGTGACATGAGGGTTGAGGGTTGATGTTGATGTTGTTGGTTCGAGAGGCGAGGCAGCGATTATTATTAATTGTGCATGAAGAGTTGAAGAAGTTGAGGGCGTTGAAGAGCAACTGAGCTCCCCCCTGGCTGCGAGGAGGGGTGGGGCGGGGGTGCTTACATTTAGTTGTAATAAATACATGGGACGTTCACCCGTAATTAATTATCACGTATCTGGCTTGGGAGCTCCTGCTGGCGGTCTGGACGTTGTCCGTGTGCACCTGTGGGCAGTGTAAGTGCCAACATATCACACATCGCGGTTTTCTGTGGCTCGAGGGATTGATTGCGAGTGCAAACACTTGCTCATTCGTGCCAAAATGCAAGAAGAAGAACGGGGACCAGAGAGCCGGGGCATGATAACGATAGCCGGTGCGCGGAATAGAACTTGCAGGGGTGTTTTGTGTGTAAAGGACAATTGGAAGAACAGGATGGATGGAATGAACAAGCAAGCAAGCGGAAGAAAAGCGTCATGTCATGTGCAGGCATCCACTTCCTCGTCGCTCAATCCATATATCCATATCCATCTACAGTACGTACCCCAGCGTCGTGTCGGGCGCTAGTTTGGGACGCTTCCACTCCGCATTCGGCCAGCTCCTGCTTGTGCTGTCCCATTGGTTTGGTCCCCTTGGTTTGGTCCCCTTAGTCGTCGCCTCTTTGCATTGAACCAACCCAGTTTTGCTACGCTATACTCCACACCGCCCGGCACCCCTGCTTGTTCAGCCAGACCTCCATTCAGGGGCCTGCTACAGAACATCTCCGCAGAATACAACGACAGACAAGCCTTCTCGCTTCTTCCACCAAATCTCGTCACCACTAGAGCGACTGTGTTTCGACATTCAGCATAAGCAACGAATCTCCCCTCCTCCTCCTCATCCTCCTCGTCTTTCTCGCCCTCCTCGCCCTACCCACGAACCCGACGGACATCGAGAGCCTCCCAATTTACGATCCGATTATCCATTACTTGGCCTGCATGCCCCCCCCCCCCCCCCCCCTCTCCACCCCATCGACTGCGACGGCCCTCATCCCCCTGCCACTTTCGAATCCGACATTGACCGTACCTGCGTCTCACCACCCGAGCACCTTGTTGCTTAACCGGCAAAAAGCACCCGCCTTTCTTGTTCTGTTGGACAGTATAAAATAACAGCACTGTCGGATAGCGGAATCGAATCCGCCGACTGCCCTTGGTGGCCGCTGTCTGTGGTTCTTCCATGGTCATTTTCGAATCAGGACGACGGGGTGCAGTGTGCGTGTATATCAATAAACTACTGCCAATATCGAGACTGGTACGGCAGAGTTCGACTTACCACCCCCTCCATCATCTATCCAAGACGCGAGACGCTTCCCATCTTTCACGCGACATACAAGGCCCACAAAGGGGACAACTCTTCAGCTGTCCGTTTGTCTTGCTCGCAGTTTGACCTCCGGTAGGCCCCAGCTACCTCTGACCAAAGGCCTCGGCTTCGGATCGTTCATCATGCAAGCGGCCTTGGGCCAGCAATTTTCCGGTTCTACGTGTCTCACCTAGGTAGCCCTCGTTCAGTGTATCGCCGTCACCTCCAACAAGAACAATGTCCTCAGCAGACAAGCCGAGACAGTCGTCCGGGGGACGATCCCTCTTCTCCAGGAATAAGAACAAGGATAGAAGAGCGACGGATGGCGATCACCCCGAGGCCGGTAGCACTCTGAGCTTTCGCTCATCGCGACACAAGCGAGACTCGTCCACTGTGTCCGTTGACCTGCCGACATCGCCAGATCCTGCAGTCAACATGATGGCAGGTGTGATGCCGTCCATTTCCTACGATAGTATGCCTCCAGGCTCGCGATCACCAGTACCCGTCGACTACTTACCCAACTCCGACCAAGTCCCCGCACGACGTGAACCTCTGCCCCACCAACTTAACAAGAATACGGGCGACTTTCACCAGTACCCATCCTTTGACCCTTCCGCTTCCCGACCCCGGGAATCAAACATGACCGTGGCATCGATAGGCCGTCAGGCGCAGTACCAACAATGGGGTCCAGGCCGGGCAAGCTTGGCCAGCACGGTCAATGGCTCACCACATGTATCAAGATACGACTCATATCTAACCGCCAATGGTGCCCGCAGCTCCGCTGATAACCTCAGCACATATTCAGGTAATACTGGAAATCGAGATAAGCAAGGCATCGCACGCTCACCGAAACCGCAACTAGGTATATCGAACACTCCATCGCCCCGGGAGCCCAACCGTCTGACCAAGTTTCCTGGGCCTGGCTTCAACCACGAGACCTTCTATTTTCCCAAACCGGACGACGACAACGTCATTGACCAAATGTTCCTGCAGCTTATGCAAAAGAGAGGATGGCACAACTTGCCCGAACAGGCCAGGCGGCAGATGCTGGCCTACCCACCTCAGAAGAAATGGACCTTGCTTCACCAGGATCGATTGACCGAGTGGCAGGGTGAGCAGAAGCGTCGACAAACCGCTCGGGCGAATCATTATGCTGCACCCGACATAACGACGTACTCTGATGAGGAGGGCACCCCGGAATGGTACGTCCGCAAGGTCATGGAGGACAGGCTTGACACCAAGGGCATGGGAAGTCTCGAGGTCAACCTCCGAACCCAACAGATTGGCTGGGTCAGGCGCTTTGTCGAGTGCCAGGGACAGGTGGCCTTGGTGACGCTTCTGCTGAAAATCAATCGTAAGACCGCAGCCGGTCCCGTGCCCGAAAGCGCTCGCGTCGAGAAGAACCTTGACCGAGAATATGATATCGTCAAATGTCTAAAGGCCCTTATGAACAACAAGTTCGGCGCTGATGATGCCTTGATGCAGACCAAGGTGCTGGTGGCTCTTGCAACATGTCTCATCTCCGCACGCATCACCACCAGAAAGCTTGTGAGCGAAATCCTAACTTTTCTGTGCACCTGGGGTGAGCATGGTGAGGGCCACATCAAGGTTATTCAAGCGTTGGACGAGGTCAAGGCCCAGTCGGGAGAAAATGGACGCTTCGACGCTTGGATGCGTCTGGTCGAGGTCACAGTAGATGGCCGCGGTAAAATGGGCAGTCTGGTTGGAGCCAGCGAAGAAGTTCGAACGGGTGGTATCGGCATGGAGAACCTGCTCATGGAATACGCCGTCACGACACTGATGCTCGTGAACATGCTGGTGGATGCACCCGAAAATGACTTGCAGCTGCGAATACACATTCGAGCTCAGTTCACGGGATGTGGTATCAAACGTATTTTGACAAAGATGGAAGAGTTCCAGTACGAGCTTCTTGACAAGCAGATTGAGAGATTCCGCACGAATGAAGCCATTGACTACGAGGATATGCTAGAGAGAGAAAACAGCAGTGTCAAGGACAGCGTCGAGGGCGACGTGAAAGATCTCAGCGACCCTGTGCAGATTGCCGACGCTATTCAGCAGCGTATCCAGGGCAGCAAGGCGCAAGATTACTTTGTTTCGGCTCTACAACACCTCATGGTCATTCGAGCTCAGGATGGCGAAGAACGTCTGCGCATGTTCCAGCTGGTCGATTCTATGCTCAGCTATGTCGCCATGGACAGGCGACTGCCGAACATGGAGCTCAAGCAGAGCCTCAATTTCACCGTACAGAGTCTCCTGGACAAGCTGCATACGGATTCGGAGGCGCGTCAGGCTCAGGATGAAGCTCTCGAATCGCGGCAAATAGCAGAGGCTGCCATGGCGGAGCGTGACGAAATGCGAGCCAGACTTGAACTCGGAGCGGATGGTCTGGTCAAGAAGATGCAGAAACAACTTGATGAACAAGCCCGCTTCATCGAGGCCCAGAAGAGACAAGCAGATGGCCTAAAGGCCGAGATTAGCAGCCTACAGACGATACGTGCCAAGGAAGCACAGAGAAACGAGCTTGAGACACGAGAACTGTACCTCATGCTCAGGGATGCGCAAGATATTGCGGCGTCACACGCCAACAAGAGCAACAAGCCCTGCGAACCGCAGAGCAACGGAAATGCTGCTCAAATGCAAGGCATTCTGGACCGAGAGAGACTTATGGAGCGTCTGCAGATGCAACTGGAGCGCCAAAAGACGCAATACAAGCTCGAAGGGCGAGTCTGGGGCGAGGCTGGCGGCCCGTCTGACCGTCTGTGTGCCTTGCGTGAAGAAATGGATGACGATGACTTGAAATCTCCGGCCGGCAGCGGGACACCGCCTCGCGACCTCACTAACAGCGTGTTGGGTAGCATCAACCGCCAGACTAGGACTTCTCGCAAGCTTCAACAGCCGGATAGGGCTGGCGAAGACGATATCATCGAGGAAAGCGAAGACACGGAAGGGGAGGAAGAAGGCGTCATCTATGAGCGCCCTCGCATTGTGAAAATGAAACGACCAATTATTGATCCGAAGCAGCAGGCAGGTCTGGTCAGCGAGATTGGTGCCAAGGTCAAGAAGTATGAAGACAGCGACTCCGAAGACGTTGATGAGACAGTAACACTGTCACATCCGAGCCTGGAATCCTCAACTCCTCTGACGTCGGCTGATGGCGAGACTCCCAAGGGTGAAGCTGATGCTGCCGGTGGTGTTGCGGCCGCCCCTCCTCCGCCGCCACCGCCGCCGCCTCCCATGCCAGGCCAGATCACAGGGGTACCCCCTCCGCCTCCTCCGCCTCCTCCGCCTCCACCGATGCCGGGCCAGTTGCCTGGCGGCCCTCCACCGCCGCCTCCGCCGCCTCCGCTGCCCTTACCCGGCTCCATCCCTGGATCTATGCCGTCGCCGCCGCCGCCGCCGCCGCCACCTATGCCGGGGGCCATGCCTTCCGGACACTTCATGCCGCAGAAAACAACGTTCACTGCCACACCAGGCATTGGTCTACCCGTGGCACGACCCAAGAAGAAGCTCAAGGCATTACACTGGGAAAAGGTCGACACTCCGGAGACGAGTCATTGGGCCGCGCATACTCCATCTGCCGAAGAACGAGAGGAGAAGTACAATGAGCTTAGTCGGAAGGGTATCTTGGACGAGGTCGAAAAGTTGTTCATGGCCAAGGAGACCAAGCGACTGGTTGGCGGAAGTGGCAAAAAGAGTGATAAGAAGCAAATCATTTCTGCGGATCTGCGCAAGGCATATGGTACGTGTTCCAGGGACCTTTGTTCGTCTGCCGTGTCGTGGCTAATCACTGACTTTTAATGGTACAGAAATTGCTTTTGCAAAGTTCTCGCAGTATTCCGTGGAAAAGATTGTCCAGATGATTATACATTGCGACCCTCAGGTGCTGGATAACCCAGTGGTCATGGACTTCCTGCAAAAGGATGATCTGTGCAACATTTCCGATAATGTGTCCAAGCAGATGGCGCCGTACAGTCGAGACCTAACTGGGCCGGACGCCAAGAGTCAGGCTCGCGAGCAGGATCCCAGTGAGCTGACCCGACAGGACCAGATCTACTTGCACACGGCATACGAGCTGCATCACTACTGGAAGAGCCGAATGAGGGCTTTGTGGCTTACCAAGAACTTCGAGGCTGATTACGAAGACCTGCACGACAGGATCAACCAGATCATGGCCGTGTCGGAGAGCCTGCGTGATTCAGTATCTCTGATGAATGTTCTCGGCCTTATTCTAGACATTGGTAACTACATGAACGATGCCAACAAGCAGGCGCGAGGCTTCAAGCTCAGCTCGCTTGCACGGCTGGGCATGGTCAAGGACGACAAGAACGAGTCCTCGCTGGCCGATCTAGTGGAACGCATTGTCCGAAGCCAGTACCCAGAATGGGAAGGGTTTGCGCAGGACATTGGCGGCGTGTTGGCGGCGCAAAAGATCAATGTCGAGCAGCTTCAAGCGGATGCCAAAAAGTACATTGACACCATTCGCAACGTCCAGATGTCGTTGGATTCTGGCAACCTGAGCGATCCGAAAAAATTTCATCCCGAGGATCGCGTCAGCCCCATCGTGCAACGGTGTATGAAGGACGCCCGTCGCAAGGCAGAGCAGATGGAACTGTATCTCGACGAGATGATGAAGACGTACAAGGATATCATGATATTCTACGGCGAGGACCCCACTGACGAAAATGCCCGGCGTGACTTCTTTGCCAAACTGGCGACCTTCTTGACCGAGTGGAAGAAGTCGAAGGAGAAGAACGTTCAGCTGGAAGAAATGAGGAAACGCAACGAGGCATCGATGAAGCGCAAGCATCAGGCACAAAAGGGCGCTGCCACCGCAGCAATGGGAGATGGCAACATCTCGCCCACCAGCACCGGTGCAATGGATTCGCTGCTGGAGAAGCTCCGAGCCGCTGCACCGCAGGCGCGCGACCAAAGAGACCGACGCCGTCGCGCACGCCTCAAGGACAGGCACCAAGTGCGCGTCGCATCCGGGCACAAGATCCCAGACCTCAACGAGATACCCGAAGTCGAAGCCGGGCTGCGGGAGAAGGACCAGGGAATGGACGAAGAGGGCGCGTCAGTGGTCAGTCCCGGATTAAGCTCGCCGCGAGAGGGCGAGGACGACGTGGCGGACAGAGCGGCTGCGCTGCTGCAAGGGATGCGGGGCAACGGGGATAACGACGCGGAAAAGAGGGAGAGCCAGCGACAGGCAAGAAGGCAAACGGCAGAAGAGGAGCGGCGACTACGGAGGCGAAGGAGGGAAAAGGCCGGCACGAGCTTGGCCAGCAGTGAGGCCAAGGAAGATGAGGCCACCGGGGCTGGTGACGATGCAATGGCCGAGACACCAAAGACGCCACAAGAAGAGGCGGAGCAGTCACAGGCCCACGGGGAAGAAGAGGAAGAGAAGAGTGTCGATGAAGGAACCGTAGAGTAGGCTTTTTTACGAGAAGGAACAGCATATAGCGTCCGTATATAATGTTTATACCAGCACAAATGCGCGAGTGCACGCCCCCTGAAGTTGGGAACTGCGTCCTTTGAAGCTCCAAATGCTGTGAAGTACAGTCTGGTATTGTATTTATGCCGCATTGTCTACGAGCGTATAATGCGTACTAGCACATGCGAGTACTAGGTTACGAACTCCGCTGGAGCTCATATAATAGCCGCACCGTTTGGGGGTATTAGATGTATGCCTGACCACGTCACGGTCGTCTCTATCTCCCAGAAATATAGTTTACTTGATATATTTATGCCTGCTACCTACGCTCTTGATTCCGAACGCCAACAATAGATAAAGATTGCAACTGTACGTCGGTTAGTTGGGAATATTTAATGTCTGCCTTAACTCGCCAGATTCATTAATTAGAATACCTGACGCTGCAATTGTCTTTATTCGTTAGGATATAGTTGGGGTATATTCAATGCCTGCTTTACTCACCAGATTCACTAATTAAAACACCTGACGCCAATCATATACACACTCTAAAAAGATGGCAACTACCCCCCCCCCCCCCCTTGCCCCCATCACCTCCCCGGACTAAGCGGCCTATTGAAGCCGCCCTGCCGATTCATGTACTGCCTATACTCGGTCTTTTTCTCCTTGCGCACGGCCCCAACATTATTACCCGCGACCTTCTTCCCCTTTGTCGAGCCGAATCCGCCGAATCCCATCAAGGCCTGCATGGCGGCCATATCGTCTTCGTCGGCCCTCTCGTCGTTGTCCCCAGCGGTTTCCTTGTCCTTGGGCGTAGTAGCGCGCCTCGAGCCGCGCGGCGAGGGACTCCGTCGGCCGCGAAGAGCCTGTTTGTCTGGGCGCGAGCGAGTGGGCAGACCTGGGGGGCTTCTGCTCCCCGGGGATGCGGAGCGGCGACGCACATCCCGTCGGTCTGATGAGGAGGCTTCTCTGTCGTCGCGGCGGCGGTCCCTGTCGCGTGCTCTGTCACGAGGCCTGCCGCCGTGGTCTCTGTATTGCCTTTCGTCGGGGGACCTGGAGCGGTTGCGCGAGCGGGAGCGATATCGTGGGCGCTCGTCGCGGCGGCGTGGGCGGTCTGACTCGTCCCACATTTGGCGGGAGTCTGGCCGGCGGGAGCGGCGGTCGCCCATTGTTCACGATTCTGTCTTGACGACGCGGCGGGAATGTGCTGGACGGTGTTGGGTGAGTTTGAAGTAGTAGTTTGGATGTTTAAAGTGGAGCAGGATCGCGTCCTTTCCTTTTCTTTTCTTTTTTTTTTTTCTTTTTTTTTTACAAACTGCATCTAGCCAAATTAGGAAGGCTTCCACTGTGCAGAAGTACCACTCGTGGAAGCTTCATTTTTATGTTTGTATTGTTTCTTATATATTAATGTTTAAAAAATGCAAGTCTTATTTTTTCCTTCAATGAAGTACTTCATGCACTCTATAGCACAATCTGATATCGGTAAGAAACCTTAGGACTACTTTAGGAGCCAAGCACACTGATAAAAGTTGACCTCGGATTGGAAGTTTAGAAGCTCCGGCTGGAAACTTGCTTGCCCTTCTGGGAGTGAGGGGGGTGAAGGGGGTGAGGGGGGTGAGGGTGGAGGGGGTGAGCAGAGTGGATATCGTTTGTCTGAGCCCGCGGGATTGCTGGCTGCACGCCCCCAGCTTTTGAGGGATGGTGTAGAATCAGTCAGTGCCTTGCCCCGCTCCTGCTCCCGCACCTCGCACCTCTTCTATGTGGTTGCGTGGCCTCAGACCACCAGCCGTCGGGTTTCACACAGCTTTGCTTTGTCACAGGGTTGTTCACCACCTGGATTTGTGCTGAGATAGAACTCGATATCACGGCTGCCCACAGGAATTGAGCGACAGCATGGCCAGATTCGCCCAATTGGCGGCAGCCGCTGGTCTGGTAGTCGCCGGCGTCGCGGCCACGGGCGATCCATCTGTGCTCATGAGCGAGATCGGACGCCAGAACAACCAGAGCTTGCTATGGGGACCGTACAAGCCGAATCTGTACTTTGGCGTGCGGCCACGGATCCCCAAGAGCTTGTGGACGGGGTTGATGTGGGGGAGGATGAACGACTTCGAGGATGTTCAGGGTGGGAGGACCAGACAGATGCTTTGGCAAGAAAGGTCGTTTGCTGACCATTCTCAGGGCATCGATATACTTGTGAGCAGGGCGAGGATATCCACGGGTATGGATGGGACGAGTACGATGCACGAACGGGCGGCGTGCAGACGATTCATGACGAGGGGAACCAGATTGACATTACCACGTCGTTTGTCAAAATCCCAGGTGGCAGACATGGCGGCAGCTGGGGCGTCCGCATAAACGGAAAGCTGCACGACGACGCGCCCAAGGACAGCAAGACGGTTGTGTATTTTTATGTGGCACAGGAAGATGCGGGCGAGCTCGAGGCGTCTGGCGACGGCAGCGAAGTCGGGTTCAAGGGCGCCGTCACGTTTACTGGAAAGTCAGAGTCGCTGGGGAACTATAAGCTGGTGTTGACGGATAGCAAGGGCAACTATCCCACCAGTAGCCATGACATTACCGAGAAGCGACCTGGCGATGTGACCTTGGTGAACAGCGCGAGCGTAGAGGAAGAGGTCCTCTGGCAGGCAAAGCCTTTGCTGTTCCAGCAACTGCAGAAAGCCACCGTCGAAGTGAAGGACGAGTATGGGGTGGACGACCCGCCTCCCGCGTGGCAGATATATCGCATACCACACACTCCTGGCCAGGGGAACTCGCATTTCATCCAGAGGACATATGAGGGGTCGTTTGAATTTGACGTGATATTCTCATCGGGTTCTGCTGGACCGGGGCTGACTAGCGAGGGCGTGACCAAGGCCATCGAATCAACCAAAGAATCGTTCACGGAACGGTTCTCGTCAACATTTGATCTCAGGGCACCATTTACGTCGGAAAAGTACCAGTCGTTTGGCAAGAGCATGTTCTCAAATCTGCTGGGTGGAATTGGGTACTTTTACGGGCATCAGATGATTGACCGATCGTATGCGCCAGAGTACGACGAGGAGAGCGAGGGCTTCTGGGAGGAAGCTGCCGCTGCTAGGGCTCGCAATGAGCCGAAGCTAGAGGGCCCGTACGAACTGTTCACCAGCGTGCCGTCCCGGCCGTTCTTCCCTCGCGGCTTCCTCTGGGACGAGGGATTCCATCTGGCCCTCATTGCCGACTGGGATATGGACCTGACGCTCGAGATCATCAAGAGCTGGTACAATACGATGGACGACGACGGCTGGATACCCCGGGAGCAGATCCTGGGCCCTGAAGCTCGTAGCAAGGTCCCCAAGGAATTCCAGGTCCAGTACCCCCACTACGCAAACCCTCCAACGCTGTTCCTGGTCATGGAAGACTTCATGGAGAGACTGCGCAAGACCAACGGTACCCAGCCTTCGGGTAAGGAGACGCTGGGGCAGAGGTCGCGCAATCCGCTGCACACGGCGCACCTGGACAACTACGAGCTTGGAGAGAACTACCTCCGACAGATGTACCCCCTCCTGCGCCGACAGTACGACTGGTTCCGCAAGACACAGCGCGGAGATATCAAGGGCTACGACCGGGAGGCGTATTCCACCAAGGAAGGCTACCGATGGCGAGGCAGGACGCAGACGCACATCCTCACGAGCGGCCTGGACGACTACCCGCGACCGCAGCCGCCGCACCCAGGCGAGCTGCACGTCGACCTGATGGCCTGGGTGGGCTTGATGACCAAGTCTTTGAAGAACATTGCCGACGCCCTCGGCCTGGAGGATGACGTCGCCGAGCTGAGCAAGAACCTGGATGCGATCGAGCACAACCTGGACGACCTCCACTGGTCCGAAAAGGACGGCTGCTACTGCGACGCCACCGTCAATGCGTTCGAAGAGCACGAGCTCGTCTGCCACAAGGGCTACGTGTCGCTGTTCCCCTTCATGGTGGGCCTGATGAAGCCGAAAGACGCCAAGCTGGGCAAGACGCTCGATCTCATTGCAAATGAGGAGGAGTTGTGGAGCGCCCACGGGATCCGCAGTTTGAGCAAGCAGGATGAGCATTACGGGACGGGAGAGAACTACTGGCGCAGCCCGATCTGGATGCCAATGAATTACATGATTATCAAGCAACTGCAGGTGAGAGAAAAAAAAATTTATTGATATTTTTTTACATTTTGCGCTAAAAAAGGGGGCGCGGGCCCGGGGGCGGGGGGTTCCCCTCTCACGCCGTTAAAGACAAAAACTAATCGCGCACGGTTTCAAATCGCTAGATTCTCGCCAAGCAGGACGGCCCGTACCGCAGCAAGGCGCGTGACATGTACTCGCGGTTGCGGAAGAACCTTGTTGACACGGTGTACAACAGCTGGGAGGAGACGGGGTTTGCGTGGGAGCAGTACAATCCGGAGACGGGAGCCGGGCAGCGCACGCAGCATTTCACGGGGTGGACGAGCTTGGTGGTTAAGATTATGGCCATGGATGATTTGTCTGGGGCTGGGACAGAGACGGGGGAGGAGACTGGGACGGAGACTGGGCATAAGAGGGAGTTGTAAATGTAGTGGGCGGTTGGGGGGGTAGACGATGGACGGACGGACGGACGGATGGACGGACGGATGGGAATGAAGGAACGGAACGGAGACTTCGCCATCTCATCCTGGTGGTCAATTGCATCACACACGTGTCTTGGGGTGCTCGGCACGTCGTCATATCGCCGACCATGAAGATTACATGATGACGAACCATGTACGATGGATCATGTCAAGGTCCTTGCTGAGAAGGAGCAGAGCCTCCCACGTAATCGTCGCCAGCAAGGCACTCGCATGGCCTTCCCTGGCCTTCCCTGGCCTTCCCTGGCCTTCTTGGTCTCCTTCTCCTGCTTCATCCCTCTCCTTGGCTCGCGCGCGCCGGGACGTAAGGGTCCTGTGACCCCAGTTGACTCGACCCCTGTGTCCCTCGTGCCTGGGACCCGCTCTGACTCTTAGTGAGCGGAGCGGGTCCGTCCAGGCTGCCAGCTGCCAGCTGCCATGGCCAGCTGCCATGGCCAGCCCCGAAGGAACGGCCCCACCAGCCAGCTGACATCAGGCAACCAGACCGACTCCCACGAACCAGTTTCGTTCCTTTCTTTTTTTGACCATTGCCATCTATGGCCTGAACGAAACTAGGCAATGTCTTTTCTGTTTCTCGTTTTCCCCTTTTCAACCAAAATACGCGAGCAACGAGAGCAACGAGAGATCTGTCTCTCTCCCACAGGGCGTCGTTCGCCCCGCCGGCCACGCCGCTGCACCATCATCATCACCGTTCTGCCTCACCGGCCGGCCCCCGTTCTCGCCCAATGCCGGTTTGACTCATCCCTCTCATCTCATCTAGCCCCGTTGCGGTGATTACTCAGGGGATGAGCGGCTTTTCGTCAGAGGAACGTGTTGTTGTTGTTTTTTTTTTTTTCGGTCCGGTGCGCGTCGCGGGCGTAATGGTTGCCACCTCTTTTGCGAAAAGCCATGTGGCAGCCCTGCCCGGACCCAGGATCATCCTTATGGCGTTTTTTTTTTTTCTTTGGTACCTATTTTTGGGTTTCGCTGAGGGGTGGGTGGTGTACCCGGTGGACAAGGCCAAGAAGCTCCTTCACCCACGTACCCTACAGGGAGAATAATAATAAAAAAAAAAGAGGGGGGAGGAGAAACAGGAGAGAAACAGGGAGAATCCCAATTGACATCTTGACAAGTACAATGCCTGCAAAATATGCAATGAAAAATCATAGAAAGTGTAGGAATCAACGTCACGGATGCACACGCAATGCCGTAGCTTTCTGCGCGCCTGGTCTGGGCTGAGCAAATCTAGGCAGACAGGGCGTAAGATAAGCAAGGCACCATGCAGGTTTTCCTTCTTGCTTCCCTTCTTCGTTTACCCTTCTCTTGGCATTTCCTTGGTACGCAGCTTTTTCCCTATTTACCCGCTCCCAGCTTTTGGGGGCCGGCAGGGTTCGTTTCAGGGATGGACCGGCAGGCAGGCAGGCACGCGGGCGCTCAGCCCTACAGGGTTGACTTGACTAATTTGTAATTGTGCTTCCTTGGCAATGACGATGCCGTCGCCCTTTTGCTGTGAATATTTTTTTTTTCGTTTTTTTTTTTTTGGCTATCATCTCTTCGTCGAGGCTGGCCTTTAAGGGCGGGCGGCATTCTGTGAGGTGAGATCTGGTGAGGCTCCGAGGATGTGAAAAAGGTATATAAGGGCCCTTTGGTTCTCGGTTCCTGGTGTCTTGATTCTTCCATATCCCATTCGACATTCGACAATTGCTCATTCTTGGCATACTTCCTCAAGCACTGCCTTCCATCCATAGCCAGACATTCTTGTCCAGCAGACAGCTGTGCCCAACCACACATACAACTTCCACAATTCTGCCCGTCTTCACTCGCAATGGCCGCGTCCACCACCACCACCACCACCCTCGTCAACTCAGGCCGCTCGGGCTACAACGTCGTCAAGGGCACCCCCGGTACCCAGCCGCCTAGCAACGAAGACCGCCGCTAGGGCTTGCTGCCTCATGCCTTCTTTATCGGGGGCGGGGAGAATCTCTTCTTTTCTTTTTTATTCTTCGCGCATATTGGGAGCGTGGTCCTTGGCAATTTATAGACGGGGCAAAAGACAATTACCGTGGCGACACTATTAGCATGGCAGGGGGGCGGATAGACGGCGTTTGGCAGTAATTACAATGACGAAAAACAGACAAAAAGGGGCAAGGGGGGGGGGGGGGGGGAACCAGACTTGTTAAAATAGACGGTTGAAACTTTGTGGCGCCGCTCCGGTTGTTGCTGGGCGGCAGGAATATTTTCCACTTTACATTTGTGTTTGAATTGCGGGAAAATAAAATGCACTCTTCACACTAACTCTTTTTCTTTGCCCACTGTGGTGTGCTATGCTCGTTTGTGTGCTCGCAGAATGCAGGGCGCCCTTCGTGAATTAACGGACATGCTGCTCAGCGTCATTTTCCTACGCAAAATCTACAACTGGTCAGTTTGGACGCGCGGAATGTGTGGACGGCCGGCACTCACTTCTCAAACACCACCCCCAGCACGTCCTCTGTGTCCCCCGCCTCGCCTTTGCCCGTGATTCGCGCGAGACAATCGGCCGCGTACCGCAGATACTCTGCCGCGAGGACAATGTCCGCGTCGTGCCCGCCATCGGGCTGTGCTTCGTCCATAAAGTCCTCTAGATGGCCCCGGCACTTGACGAGCAGCTGCCGCTGTCGCTCCGTCACGCCCAGGAGGTCTCGCATGTCGGGGGGCATGTCGGTCATTTGGGAAAACGACGTTGTCAGCGCCGCCATGACTTCTTGGATGCCGCCCCCCCCCGTGGCAACGTCTTCCTTGCACGATATGCAGATTGGCTGAGCTCGGAGAGACGGGTGGCTCGCGTCGACTTGTCGTTTGAACTGCGAGAGCAGAGCTGAGAATGCCCCCTTGTCCACGGCATCGCGCTTGTTGACCACCACGAGGGCCTGTTGAGCTTTGGAGGCCAGATTGAGTGTCTCCTCGTCGAAATGAATGTACGGGCCAGAGCAGGCCTTCTCTACAGAGGCGAGCACCACGATGACATCCGACTCCCTAGCCTTGTTCCTCGCTCGTCGAATCCCTTCCTCCTCCACTGCACCGATATCATCATATCCCTCGCTCCGGGTTCGAAAGCCCGCCGTGTCTGCAAACGAGCACAAGTACCCGCGAATATCCAGGCTTGCCTCAACAATGTCCCTCGTTGTGCCGGCCTCCCCGGACACGATTGAGGCCTCTCTCCCCACAACCATATTCATTAGCGAGCTTTTGCCTACGTTCGGCGGGCCGACCAGGGCTATGCGAATCCCGCTCCGTAGCAGCTCGCTCCTTTGTCCGCCAATCTCGTGGAGGTGGACGTCATCCAAGATTACTCTGACCTGTCTGGCCACGTTCTCTAGCAACTCCGACTGGGATTCGTCGAAATGCTGATCTTCTGAAAAGTCAATGAGAGCCTCCAGCTCTCCCCGTGCCTGGAGGAGTTGCTCTCTCCATCGTTCATACGTCCGCCCCAGGGCGCCAGAGTTGCCGCGTACAGCCGCCCGGCGTTGCTGCTCCGTCTCCGCGCTGAGGGTGTCGCCGAGGGATTCGATTTGCGCCAGGTCTAGACGTTCGTTGATGAAAGCACGTTTAGTAAACTCGCCCGGTTCGGCGTACCGTGTCGGTGAAGTGGTGAAACATTGTGGTATGGCTGACAGGACTGCTTTGACTGTGGCCGGCCCTCCGTGGACATGCAGTTCGAGCACATCCTCGCCGGTAACCGTCCTAGGGCTTGGGAAGTAGAGGACGAGGGCTTCCGAATCAAGCATGTCTGGCTGCTGACTGCGCTTGGGGTGAAAGAGGGAGCGAACAGCGGCACGCCGTGGCTCGGGCGGTTTCGTGTCTGGGCACAGAGCTTGATATACCTTGCCGTCTTCTTAGCGCACAGTCGCCTTATCAAGCACGGAGTCAGGGACGGCGGAAGTACCTGGAGACATGATGGGCCAGATATGCGAATCACCGCAATTCCTCCTCGCCCCTGCGCAGTGGACAAGGCGTAGATTGTATCTCCTATCGAAGGAAAACTCCGAGCGTCACCACGTGGTCCATGAGTCGTGTCGAGAGTGAAGTGTCTGGTGTGCTTCAGACGCGGCACACCCTGCGTCAGTTCACGCCGTCTATGCCACAGAGAAGCATGGTTTAAACACAACGCTCCATTGTTTCTGATAGTTTCAGTGGAGATTCGCTCGAGTGCGGCCCTTTTGTAGACATCTCGGCTAGTATGGGGGACATGAAGCCGCCGATAAGCACATGACGAAAAGTGAGCGAGTCTGTCCATCGTCCGATCAGCTCTTCATCTGTCTGATAGTAGGGTGGCAAGTCCGAGCAGGGAATGTACCGGACATGTCATCGGGGAGAACCGTGCATTAGGAATAGCATCGCGTGCACACCCAGGAATAAATGCACAACTGGCTGGTCGCTGTGATCGAGCATGAAGTTCAGAAACGGGTTTGACACAATCAATCAATGCACGGAGCTCTCCGTGCAGAGTGAGACCCCCTCCCCCTCCCCTCATAGCTCTAGCTCCTAGCTGCTAGCAAGTACTTGTCCCGGCCCCACTGCGTCCCTATGCATAAAAAAAGCAGGCGGTGAGGCGGGGGATCCGCGGCCTATTCTCTCCCCACTCACGCACGACAGCTTGCGCGCCGAAACGACTACGAAGCTTGGGTTGCCTGGCCTGGCCGCATCAAACACCCATCCACCGACCGTCATTCAAGCTCTCTCCCCGACGCGGCAGCATCACCACGAAACCACAGAACCACCATTTCGTTCCCCCCGGCCCATTACAGGAGCTGGTCGACCCCCACGATAGTCCACCATGTTCAGAAACAATTACGACAACGACTCTGTCACATTGTACGCGCAAACCTACTCCCAAGAAAGCCAGCTGTGATAAAACACTTGAAGCTCCGAGAATTGCATACTGATTGTGTTTCCCCCCCCCCGTCCCGCCGCAATACAGTTCGCCACAAGGCCGAATCTTCCAGATTGAATATGCCGCCGAGGCCGTAAAGCAAGGATCTGTCGTCGTGGGCATCGTCAGCAAAACTCACGCCGTTCTTTGTGCTGTCAAGGCAAGTTGTACCGAAATAGCCCACCCCCCCCCCCCTCCTTGCGACGTCAAGATGACACCAGCAAACTGACCAGTGGCTTTTTGCTCTCCCCGCCACAGAGAAATGCCGAAGAATTATCATCCTACCAGAAGAAGCTCTTCTCTGTCGACGAACATGCTGGCATCGCCATTGCCGGCCTGACCTCGGATGCCCGCGTTCTCTCCAACTTCATGAAGCAGCAATGTCTCGGCCACCGCCTGACCTACGGCCGGGCGATCCCCCTCCGCTCCCTTGTGGGCATGATCGGCGACAAGGCTCAGAGCAACACGCAGTATTACGGGAAGCGACCGTATGGTGTTGGACTGCTGGTCGCCGGCGTGGACGAGAAGGGCCCCCACCTGTTCGAGTTTCAGCCGTCTGGCATGACAGAAGAGATGGTGGCTTTTGCAATCGGTGCGCGTAGCCAGATGGCCCGGACATACCTTGAGCGCAATCTCGATGCGTTTGCCGACTGCTCGAGGGAGGAGCTGGTGAGGCATGGGCTGAAGGCTCTGAGGGAGAGCTTGGTTCAGGACAAGGAGCTGACTGTGGAGAACACGTCGGTTGGCCTGGTTGGCGTGCAGGCCGAGGGCAAGAAGGGCATTGAGCCCTTTAAGCTGTACGAGGAGTTTGAGGTGAAGCAATGGATTGACGGCGTTGCCGAGAGCTCAGGAGGTGGTTACGGCGAGGGCGAGGGCGAGGGCGAGGGTATGGATGTCGACAGCTAGTTTGCGCGCGTGGCATATGCGTAGACAGGCGTGAACGGGGATTGCAGGCATGCGTGCTAGATCATGTATAATTACAAAGCTAAAACGCTGCTAGGAGCAGCACATTACCGTCTCACTATGAAGAGTGACAACAATTTACGGGGTCGGGATTTGCCCGACAAGAAAGACTATAGCTATGACGGAAGGGATGGGGGCATGGTGAAAACTTGATACAAACGAGATGCTCATCTGTGAAGAAAGTCAACTCCTCCCCCTTCCCCACCCCTTCCTCTCACATACACATATCCATGCAAACCACCCGCCTACCCTCCCACCCCATAAATAACGCCCAGTGCCAAATAATTCGTGCCTCTATGTATCTATATCTTTGATGTGATCCCTGGTGTGGTTTCTCTATTGCCTCCCCCACTGGAGCTTGAATGTTGTCTCTGATAATTTATAGTCCCGCAGCGCCTTGACAGCCCCTTCGGCATCGGTAGCTGATACCAGAATGTTTTCGTTCCCAGGCTGGACAAAGCCTTGTTTCGTAGCTTTGTTCACCCACTCCAAGATGCCATCCCAGAAACCCTCAACGTTGAGTAAGCAGATGCCGTTGGTGTGGATACCGAGTTGATTCCAGGTGATGACCTCAAAGACTTCCTCCATGGTGCCGTAGCCGCCGCTTAGGCCGATAAAGCCGCTTCCAGGCCCGCCGGCGAACACCTCCTCGGCCATCAACTTCTTGCGGGTGTGCATGTCCTTGACAATGGTGGTGCGGCCGTACACGGTCCGAGTGGGCACAGCTTCATTGTCCTGGTTTAGCGACTTATACGACTCATCTCTTTCGTATCGGATCAGAGCCTCAGGGATGATGCCGTGGACAGAGTCGGGCCCATTGATGGAGCAGACAGTCTTTGCGACCTCTCCCATGAGACCGATGGTGCCGCCGCCATATACTTTAGGGGCGGTGCGGGGAAGCGAGGTCAGTCCCAGAACTTGTCGGAGAGGGGGAGAGAGAGAAAAGGGAAAAAGAAAAAAAAAGAAAAAAAAGGGAAAAAAGGGAAAAAAGGAAAATAAAAGGAAATAAAAAAAGGAAAAAAAAGGAAAAAAAGG
>JFZS01000088.1:0-84888 GCA_000709145.1 Balansia obtecta B249
AATCTTTATGCGATTTAATTTTTTTTTTTTGGCCTAACGCGCGAAACCATGTGCTAATCGTACGCCAGTGGACCAGCGTCACGCCTCACATCGCAGAGCGCAACGTCCTCTCGCTGGTACCCTACCTGAAGGAATCGGTCGATGGCCTCGCCGCCCCTCGGACCGTGGACGATCCCTTCGGGAGCAGGACGTGGCGCCGCTCGCTCGTCCGGCTGTCGGGCAAGGACCGCGCGCTCAATGAGATCTGCGTCGAGCGGGAGGGCGAGGAGGTGGAGGAGACGCTCGTCATGCTCCATGGCTACGGCGCCGGCCTGGGCTTCTTCTTCAAGAACTTGGAGCCCATCACGCGCCTTCCTGGGCTGAGGCTATACGCGCTCGACATGCTCGGCATGGGCAATTCCTCGCGGCCGCCCTTCAAGATCCACGCCCGCGGCAAGGAGGACAAGGTCCAGGAGGCCGAGGGCTGGTTCGTCGACGCCCTGGAGGAGTGGCGCAAGGCCAGGAAGATCGAGCGTTTCACTCTCCTGGGCCACTCGCTGGGCGGCTATCTCGCCGTCTCCTACGCCATCAAATACCCCGGTCATCTGAAGAAGCTGATTCTCGCGTCGCCGGTCGGCATACCTGAGGATCCCTACGCCGTCAGCGCCTCCCTCCCCGAACCCGCAGAGTCGACCGTACAAAACGAATTCGCCCAGGACCAGCAAGCCGCCACCGACGCGGCCGCCAGCGGAAAACCAAGCGCTCCCAAGCGGCCCCTCCCCAGCTGGGTTGTCTGGCTCTGGGACGCCAACGTCTCCCCCTTCAGCATCGTCCGCTTCGCCGGCCCCCTTGGCCCCCGCTTCGTCTCCGGCTGGAGCTCCCGCCGCTTCAACCACCTCCCTGCCAACGAGGCCCAAGCCCTCCACGACTACTCCTTCTCCATCTTCAAGCAGAAGGGAAGCGGCGAGTACGCCCTAGGGTACATCCTCGCCCCCGGCGCATACGCCCGTCGGCCCATCATCAACCGCATCCACCAAGTCGGTCGACAGCCTCTCCCCCCAACCGACGGCACCACGGCGCCTCTCCGGGAAACAGGCATCCCCATCGTCTTCATGTACGGCGAGAACGACTGGATGGACGTGGCCGGCGGCTTGGCGGCCGAGGAGAAACTGAAACAAGTCAAGGCGCAAGCCCTCCTGCACGCGACGGAGGAGGAGAAGCGCGCTGAGAACGGGAGTGCGCGCGTTGTGGTGATTCCCAAGGCTGGGCACCATCTCTATCTCGATAACCCGGATGAGTTCAATGAGTTGATCACCAAGGAGATGGAGGAGACCAAGGCGGCGGGGAGGAGGGAACGGATGGGCTTGTAGATATTTGCGAAAAGGGCATAAATTGGCGTCGGCGGATCAGCTGGCTTCATCCTTTCTTTTGCGGCTAGAATGCACTGGGGAGATGCATACAGTTTTGTACGTTGTACTATATTTAGACATGGACATTGGGGCGTTGGTTAAGCATCGGGAATTGTATGGCGCATGGGATTGCTTTACAGATAGAGACCTATAGAAGCCAGTTGCGTTTTTCGAGACAGCTGTCAAGCTCCTCAGTTTGACGGGCGAACCTTGGTTTTTCATCTTGACACATTGTTCGTGCACTTCGCATTGGTTATGAGGTCGACTTTGCGGCCCAGGTCCTTCAACTCAATCTCTGTTGCGCTACAACAGGAATATATAGTCGCGTTTCCGGCTATGAGAACTAGAATTGAATGTAAAGATGCATGCTATGCTATGTGCTTATCCAGCCAGGCACTCTTCGTTGCTGCTTGCTCCCACCTGGGTATCTCCCGTCGCCCGTTCTATAACTCTCTTCTAAATCCAGGACTTCCACCTGACTTCCCATCTAGGGAGCAAGGAAGCCCCTCTTGGGGGGATCATCGAGTCCTGCTCTCTGCGGCAACTTCCATTGCCCCCTTTTACAGGTTGATGATGTCGACTTCGGAAAAGTCTGGTGGGCTCTTGCCGTAGACCACTCGGGCTCTGCTATCCAAAGCAGTACCTTCGTTGCTGATGGCAATGTACTCGCTGAAGGCACGTGTTCGGCGAATCTCATCGTCACTGACGCCCAAGTCATCTCGAGGGATCCAAACCGTGGGTCGTCGAGCTCGCAGAGCCTTGTGCAAAAAGGCGTGCTGCGTCAAGACATCTCTCTCCTCGGGCGTCAGGTCCTCGATATCGTCGTGGTACCCGCCATAGAGAGCTGCCCCAATCGCCCTTTGGGCCTCCAGATCCTTCTTGCGCTGCTGTCGACGGTACTGTGCAGCCTGAGAATTACCATTGAACTGCTTCAGCTTGCGAATCTGTTGTCCTCCTCCCTTGGCCCACGTGCCGACTTGCTTCCCTCCGACCCTGGCCCACGCCCCAACTTGTTTGACGGGGTTGAAGAGGTGATGCGCGCCATCGACACGGCCGGGCTCAAGCTGTTGAAGTCCAACCTCATTGTGAATCTCGGCCACGCGCGACGGTTTCTCATTGTCTTTGGAGCTGTCACTTTCATCTTCACTCGCCTCCTCGGCGACTAATCCAAACCGGATATCTTGCGCTCGCTGAAATGCCTCATCGCGCAGCACGGCTTCATCCTCGAATGTGATGGGAAGGTATCTGAACAGTGGCGAAAACGCCTTGTTGAGCACGACCTGGTACCATATGGTGAGGA
The DNA here is from genome assembly GCA_000709145.1 of Balansia obtecta B249. NCBI lineage: Eukaryota > Fungi > Ascomycota > Sordariomycetes > Hypocreales > Clavicipitaceae > Balansia > Balansia obtecta. The sequence goes on from JFZS01000088.1 coordinate 2,689, forward strand.
TGCACACAACAACCATGATGATGCCGTGCGTGGTACAAGCGTAATCACTGTGCTCGTCCTGCACAATGAAGAAAAGTCCCGCCAAGCAGAGCTCCATGAAATAGAGTCCTGTGAAAGTCTGGTTGATGGCCCGTGGATACAACACCCCGCCGGTGTCTGTTTCGAAGCGATTCACGTAAAGCATGGCATATCTTTGCGCAAGCCACAGCAAGCTGAATGTGATGACCGCGAAGATGGAAATCAGCGGCGCGATGACAGAATAAACTATACCGATGCAGGCGAAGTTTGTGTAGACGGGAAACATCGAGCCCCAGTTAACCTGGTTCAGGGACGTGTTTCGCACCCACTTGTTTCGGGCCGTGCTGTCGAACATCGGTGCCATGATGAACCACATGAACAGTGTGCCCACTTGAAGTAAAGTACCCGAGCTGGTGGAGAGGGCTTGTAGAATCATGTAAGAAAAGAAATATATGGCGGCCGAGGGTAGATTCTGTGCGAGAAGATTCAGTACAGCGTTGACGCTCGACAACTGTCTTATGTTCTGGAGAAACTGGTCGAGCGACTTGAAGACGAAAGACGCGATGGAAACAACCAAGAACACTTGCACAAATAAAAATATGAAGTAGTACTTCTGAACAAATTCCGTCTTTTCGGACCCAGTTTTGGCGCCTTTAAACCCAGCCAGAAAGCCGAATATAATAGGGACAAGAATCAGTAGGATGGCCAAGATGGCGGCTGGCAGGACACCTGATATGGCCTTCACAAGGTTAGCCAACGTTTTATTCCTCTCCAGTCCAGCAAGCCAATCGCTTTGTTTTATGATGGTGTCGGCCTGTCCCAGTGCTGCTGTCCAGGTAACGGGTATACCCCAAAGGACAATCATGGCAAGGACAACCGTGACTACAACGAACGTACGAACCCATTGCTGCCACCAGTTGACTGCCATATTCCCCCATTCAACATCACGAGGCGAGATTTCGTTCAGCCGCGGAGCCATTTGTTTCGGTAAATGATGCACAACACTTTGGCACGCCATGTGTGCAGCAATTTGATGGTTGAACTGTATGAAGGCCGAACTCATTAACGGGAACCTCTCGGGGTGCTTCTGATCTTCTTCAATTTCGAGGTTCAAGCGCGCCAACTCCTGACGACACCAGTAAACTGTGTCAACCTTTTTAGTGATAAACGGCACTCCAAAAAGCCATGTCACGCCGAAAAGGGGAAGTCGATGGGTCGGTCGATCTTTCTTCTTGAGATATTTGGTCCATTCTGCATCGGTGTCCATGTCCATCTTGTACTCAGTTTGGTAGGCGTCATCGTACTTGATTTCTTCTTGCTTGGGGCCCATAAACGGAAGAGCATGTATGAATGACTGCCAGACTGATTCTTCATCAGTCGGGTCAGACGCCTTTGCACCCTGAGGGACGGGAGAGGTGTAGGCACCAGGTGGTGGTTTCCAAAACTGCCAAAATTTCGATTTCTCGTTCATGTACATGTCGTCAATGTTGTCTAATTTCCGAACAGTATTATCCATGGAGTGCCCATGCTCATGTGGCCTCCTTGTGACTCTTGTTGAGCCGCTTGTAAACATGGAACCACCCGGCGAGTTTGTGCGTTGTGCTTCCAACGAATCTGCCGGAAGCGGAGGCGGAGACGAGGCATTCCTACGGCTAGCATCCTGAGCAGAGGACATTGCCATAAAACCATTACTTGTACCGATAACGTTCTCAACCCCACGACCAGCTTTATTCGCGATCCCGACTACCCCTTTCAAGCCGACCTCGACATGGTGTAGTGGATTAAAGCGATCTAGAGACTTTTTAGCCTCGTCTTGCGAGTTCTCTCGGCTATGAGTTTTGCTTTGACTGCCGAGTTGATACTCCTGTACGGCGGCATCGACTTTATGAGGAACTTGTTGCTCCTGCCCTGCATCTGTTCCACGATCAACACGGGCCATGCGGTCAGCCTCAGCGTCTTGTTGGGCGTCGCGCTCGGCCTGCTCCTTCTTAGTCAATGCCTTCAAGTTAAGCTTCCTACGTCTCTTCTTCTCTTCGGCTTTTTGTTGTTTTTGTTGAGCCTTCTTGGCCGCTTTGATCAGGTCCGTTTCGGCAGATTCAAGTTGCTTGTGGATATCGTCGCGGAGCGAAATCTTATCCAGAAGCGTTGTAAGGTCTCTGTTGAGCCAGATGTTTCTGACTCCTCCGGGCAATACGTCAAACAGCCCCATAAGCGCCTCTTCCGTTAGCCATTTTTTTGGAATTGAGTTGACGAGAACGGTAGTGGCCGAAGCGCGAAGGCGATGCTCGGCACTTGTAAGGTAATCCTGCCGAATTTTTATATAGACTCGCAATTCGAAGAAAATCACAGTGCACACCCAAATCACCACTAGGATGGCCATGATAAGATGAGCGGTGTAACGACGGGTATTCTCCGGATTGATGTTGCCCCAGGCCAACGTATCCAGACCTGTTGGAGCTTCTGGTGTCTTGTTCGTAGTGTTGCTGGCTTTATCCTGCTCATTTATGTCGATCTTTTGACCTTTGCCTCCCACGTAGTTGAGGGGGACTAGAATGGGTAAAACAATACAGCATATCGGAATGAAAATAACTAGGAGGGTTTTGAGATATCGGAGAAAAAAATAGGCGTCCAGGCCGCATTTGTTGATTACATCGCGATCGCGATAGAGTATCAAGGTTCGAATCATGGCGACGAGATTCCTTGGGGGTGACTCGGTGCGCTCGCGCTCAGGGACAAGATAGGTCTTAGGTTTGCTGCAAATTCAAGTTAGCTTTGCCAGACTGGTGGCCAACGTTCTGGTCGTGACAAGGAGACAACGTGCTGGTGAAAAGGTGGTCTCTAGTCATGTTCACATACAATATCCGTGCTAGTTTGTTTCGTAGAAGCGCGAACAAGGAGAACTGCGCAGCAAAGATTGCAACAGCGACACTAATAGCCGTCAGGAAACTGACTATACCCAGCCCAGATTTGTCTTGTGGGTTTTGTATTGTCTTATTATCCGCCCGGGCAAAGCCTGCCAGACGTAGAGAGGCAGAAGCGGCCGACTGTGGCATATGTCGTAGTATATGCCAGAACCCAGGCCCGACACCGTCCGGTATTGGGAACGCCATGGTTGATATGGTACGTTTCGATGCGTGAGCACTCAGATCAAGGTAATAGCTTCGTCGAAATATGCGTCTCCTACACCCGAGGGCTAAAGAGGGAGGAGAGGGATGTCGCCAACCCGTCAAGATCGGTCAGGAGAGGGATGATAACAAAGTACGAGAGATGAATGGAGCACTTGAACACATGAATGATGAAAGAAAGCAACCGACGCACTCAACGCCGTCTGGCCGACGGGAGCGGGAAAACAAAGATGGCATAGGAGAAAGGAAACGAGCAGATAGTGTTTAAGACTAAGGGAAGGTCCGCATGTTCTAGCTTCCCATGCCCAACGCTTGAAAAGTAAGAAGCTACAAGCGCGTCATGAATCTCAATCCACAAAATGCAAAATGTGGGCGGGACTGGGCTCAGTGCGTGACATCAGAGGCTGTGAAGGGGCGGCCTCAATTGGGACAAGTGCCCTCGTACAGACACTGGATCAGAGTGCTCAAGTGCCCTGTAGTACCCCTGTTGGCGCTGTGGGCCAGGACACCACACAGGCAGGGCCACGGTGACACAGCAGGAAAACATAGCAGGGCCGCAGCAGGGCCGCAGCAGGGCCGCAGCAGGGACGCAGCGGGGACGCAGCAGGGGGTCTAGAGAGCTTGCCGAGCTCGGCATTGGTAGATGAATCGGGCAACTGGGGGGACAGATTTCACAGTGGGCACCACAACCCATTGTCCTGCTGAGCAAATTTTGGCCGCCCGGTATCGGCACTTCGCGGCCATCAATCACAACCATCCACGCCGCTGTCGATAGCGTCGATGCTACGACAAGCTGGCAGCTGCTAATAGGTCCCGGCACACCTGACCCGGACACAATTTCCATCAAAGGGACATGGTTGGCTGTCGTCGTCCATTTGTCAACGCGAACATGGCCAATTTGGGACAAAGATACGGCCATGGTTGCTTCGTGTTGCTTCATCTTCTGCCGATGACGGCCTATTGTTTGGCTCTCGCTTGCCTGCAGGCGGCTGCAGGGCGCCCACCCGCAAGCGCTCAACCTCGACGTGGACCAGGAATGCTACGGGTGGCGCCAAACGAGACATGAGCATTTCAACAGGATGCGGAAGCGCCCAGGCTGCAAAGCTGAAACAAGGAAAAAAACAACAACAACAACAACAACAACAACAACAACAACAGACGTCATTCTTCGGCAACGGACACATGAGTGCTTCGAGCTTTGCGGCGTGCAGACGTGCAGACGTGCGCCTCGAACCAAATGTTGGACAGTAGTTGCCATCGAGACGAACGCCCGGGACATATTCAGATGAAATAACAGCCGAGCCAAGGGTGATGCCCGTCTCTATCGTGTATTACTGAGTCAGTGAGTCAGTCGGGTTAGCATCAAAAGCCTTGAATACAAAGCCTACTATTGTTTAAACCACCTGGACTATCACAAACGTCCGGTACTATGCAAGCCGCCGCCCTTTCCCCTTGCACCCTGGTCTTTCCGCATCGACCAATCTGGATGTCAAAGCTATTGAAATGATTCGCCGAGGACCGTCGGACAAGTAGCAAATTGGGGCTTAGATGATGCTGTTATCAAAAGGCTCCTTGCAGATCGGTCTGGCCCTCCTTTCGTTTAGCCCCCACTACCCTTTGTTTTATACAAATGCATATCAATAACAACCGAGCTTGTTTCTACCCATTGATAGAATGCGTCGTGCATGTCTCCAATGGCACTTCACCTACAATCTTGGATATCTTGGGGTCCGAAGATGGCTCACGCTCCAATTACATCTCCAATTACATAATATTTGTTGATTTCGACTATATTCGAGAGCTACCAGTCCAAGCCAATAACCGCGGAAGCACGGTACAAAATTATGCGGAGTGACATCTTTTTTGTACCTTTTCAACGCCAAGACGAATAAGGAATTTGCGAACATGTAGCCGAGGTGCTCGGGACAGGGCCGCGCCTGGTCCTGCCCTTCTCAACAGTTTGAGCGATAATCGATTTGTTCTTTTCGAGAGAGAAATGTATAAGGGAAGGAAATGTGCAATCGTCCATCTGCAAGTGAGAAAGCAGGTGCTTTACAGAAATTTGCCCATGGAGAACAAGGCTATCTCATTTTTGCTAAGGGGCAGCCCAAAGACGGCCATTTTCAGCAACGGCAGAGAATCGATTCAACGCATAGATTGCATCTTTTAGAAGAGACAGTCCAAGCAGCAGCAGCATGCCAAACCAGCTAGTACACCGGTCATGATACCTTCTTTATTATCACGTCTCTGTTGAGGGACGTAGCCGGGGCCGAACTGTCCCGGAGGAGGTCCATACTGTCCCGGGGGAGGTCCATACTGTCCCTGCGGTGGTCCATATTGTCCCTGCGGTGGTCCGTACTGTCCCTGCGGAGGGTACGGACCTTGACCGGCAGGGTACGGACCTTGCTGTTGGTTGTATCCCATCTGAGGACCTGGCTGATAGTAGGGCTGTTGCTGGCCAGGAGGTTGATATTGGCCTTGATCTCCTGCGAACGGAGCCGGTGAACCATTATATGCGGGCTTGGGTGCCAAAGGAGGCGGAGAACCAGCGCCGCCATATGGAGGAGGCTCCTCACCCTTATTATTGTTCATTGCGAAAGCCGCTATATACTGATGTAGATTTTTTATCGTTTATATTCTTTCGCCGCTCAATCGAGATGCTTCGCTGGGTTTAGTCGTCTCACGGGATGAAAAAGAGAAGGTTGACGAGGGGAAACTCAAAAGATATGGGAAGATGTGGGAAGAGATGTCACCAATATTATGCTGGTCTTTAGATCGTTACAAGTGGTCAAAACTCTATAGGGCGCAAACAGCGCCACGGTCGGGGTTTTCGGTAAGTGTTCCTTGGCGTCGGATTATTACTGTTGCGAACAGCTGCGTGATTACGTGGTAGGTGCTGCGCCACCCTTTGCCTCCTTCATCTTGGCCCGTGTGTGCCGAGATACTGATATCTAAACAGCTAATTGCCTGTAGCTTGGCCATATATACTATCCGGCGTAGAAAATAATGTCTAGATCTACTAAGAGAAGAAAGAAAGAAGAAAAAAATAAAAATAAAAAAAAACTACACTATTCTCAAGATTTTAGAGCAACAATAGAACGACAACAGTCTTCAGGTGGCTAAAAGTTCCCGCAAGGAATATTCCGTGCAAAATACCTACCTGATGCCAGCTCACGAGCCACGAATTTCTCACGTGACTTAGTGAAAAGCCATGCACAGTGTGGCTTGACGAGCTTGTGCCCCACGACGATTGAAAAAGTGAAATTCCTCTACAGGACGAGAAACCCCACGATTGCAAAGACGACCTTGTGGCCAGAAACGACGGCGCCAAGCGACCAAAGCTACGGTCGAAGCTTTTGAAAAGGCATCCTTTACATAAAGGAAACGCAATCATGGCCGTCACCGCGCCCCCAAAACCGAAGTGAGTAATTTCTTACCGACGCAAGTGAGAGCATGTTTGGTGATAACTGACCCCACCATCAAAATAGGCACGACTGGGCCGACGACGATGACATTGAGGAGCTGTCCACCGACCTGCCGCCCCCCCAGACAGTTTCCAACAAGGACGGAACCAAAACCATCATCACATTCAGGTACAACGACCAAGGACAGAAAGTAAAGACCACTCGTCGCATAAGATATGTCACACACAAGGAAACGGTCAACCCTCGAGTTGCCGACCGAAAAACCTGGGCCAAGTTTGGCCTCAGTGCAAAGGATGGCCCCGGCCCTGCCGCCGATACCACCTCCGTCGGTGAGAACATCATCTTCCGACCCAGCATCAACTGGCGCAAGGATGCCAAGGACGAGAGCCAGGACCCCAACGCCCAGTCAATGAAGGACAAGCTCAAGGACAAGAAGGTCAAATGTCGTATTTGCAATGGCGAGCATTTCACGGCCAGATGTCCATACAAGGACACCATGGCTCCCATCGGAGAGACCGCTGCACCAGAGACGGGCGGCGCTTCTACTGCGATGCTGGACGACACCGGTGCCGGCAATGCTGGCGCCAAGAAGGGTTCCTATGTTCCTCCTGCCCTTCGTGGCGACCGTGCTGGTGGAGCTTCTGGGGAGCGTATGGGCGGCTCCAAGTACGGCGAGAGAGACGACTTTGCTACTCTACGTGTCACAAACGTAAGTCATGCTCTTGCGCGAGTTGCTTTAGATGCCCGTTGGTACACGCCCACTAACTACGAAGATAGGTCTCGGAAATGGCTGAGGAGGGAGAATTGCGGGACATGTTCGAGCGCTTCGGACGCGTTACCAGGGTATTTCTTGCCAAGGACAGGGAAACTGGTATGGCCAAGGGATTCGCTTTCATCAGTTTCGCAGATCGTGGGGATGCCGTCAAGGCTTGCAACAAGATGGATGGATTTGGTTTCAAGCATCTCATTCTGCGCGTCGAGTTCGCCAAGAAGGCTCAGTAAGGTCTTTTTTCCGTTGTTATAGGGTGTCGGGAATTTGGTTTAATGCATTTTGACGACAAGTCTTGGAGGGTCTGGTGTAAAGACGAACCAGGGTCCAAAGACCACCAAAACATCGTACAGTGTCATCGCCAGTTAAGTATCCTTGCGTTAGACTTCTTGGGATGCAAAGGTGTTGCTACCCTGGAGTTCTTTATGGATACCCGCTGTGAGGTTGATACATGGAATCCCCGCAACATGCTGGAGTCTGTCAATCTTACCACATGTCTTAATCCTATTGGAATCTGTCACTGGAATGAAAAAAAAACAAATAGCGACCCGCATCATTGACACTTTCTGAACGTATAGAGGGAACCGAAATTCCGTTCTGGGAAGCTCTATCCCGGCGTGTTGATGCGATGTACTGGAGTTTAGTGCGTGAACTTGTAGATCATGGCTTAGTATCACGAAGCACCAGCCGTAACACATCGCGTTGTTCTCCTTGACATGGCATGATGTGTGGTGCAGCACGAAACTAACCGAGTCCGACTGACCAGTTTCCTAACTCAGTGTCTTGCTTAACAAATAAGAAGGGCCACACGTTCTGGAGTTCATGACCGCACCAGAACCATGAGTGTCGCTGGCACTGGAGACGTCGAACCGAGCGCCGATGCACGCTTGTATTATCGGCGTTCGAGCAACGGATTAACAGAATGAGATATATATGTATACGGATATCCCCAAGCTGATGGCTAGAAAGTTGTGCAAGGGCTGGGCCACGACGTGATTGTGGGCCTTGAATGGGGGCGGCCTGAACCTTCCTATTTGGGCTACACATTTACGCGCCAAGTACCTACTCGCTACCGTGGATGTACCCCGTAGCTCAAACGTTTACTTCGCATTTCGAAGTACACCACAAGATAGTGCCAATTATCCCAGGGTCCAATGGCAAGACTAGAATGCTTCTCTGAGTTCTGTTCATCGTATTTCGCTTCAAGGCTCTGCCCGGTGATGGCAGGGTTACCGCTGGGATTGACCTACAGTCCGTTGGAGTAGAGTGGATGTCTACCTACGTACGTAATTGACTACTGAGCAGTTAGGCATATCCAAGTGCGGGGCACAGGCTCGCCAGCCAAAGAGGACAGCCCCTCGATGGGGCCTCGATGGGTTACACGTTACAACTACAGACCCTGGTCGGGTTGAATATACAACATTGAGACTCGCCTGGCATTCTATCACGTACAATCCAGCGAAGCCCCTGCTTTTAGGGCTAGCATCGGCATTAGAACGATCTCGCACCCGAAAGGCCTGGGACGAGCTGCGCCGGACCCTGCACCGCACATGTTGACGCCACTCTCGGAAAGACACAAGAAGACGGCTTAAATTACTACGTACTCGCATCATCGCCGTCCTCTCGACAAATCCCACAGCAGGCAGCAACCCTCGTAGGAAGTCCCAATCCTCGACGGCCAGATTGACGCACCCCCAGCCAGTCCATCAAAGTGCAAGAGTGGAGTGGAGGTGGGAGCCCGTCCCACAGTTGCAACCGCAACCGCAACCGCAACCGCAATTGTGCTTGGCAGGACACGCGATCAGCTTCCCCAGTCCTCTGTCCGTCCAGGGAGGCCAGTTTACACAATTCCCTGTTTCTTATGGAGTACCGCTCGATGAAAGCCCACATTTATCCTTCTGCTCGTCCCGCTCGTCCCCTCAACCCCAGAGTTGCTGCTTGCCTTTCCCTTCATCGTCGTACTCGGTTCGATCCCATGGAAATTTACACGTCCATTGTCGTTGAACATTATGAGTAAAGAAAGCGGCTCGGAGGCAGCGGCCTCCAAGATTCGTCAGAGGAAGAAGGGAGCTTCCTCCAAAGCCGACAAGTCACAAAGCGTTTCGGTCCACGACCCGAATCCTATAGATGGCTCCGAGGACCCCAAGACGAAGGCCCCGTCTAATAAGACGTATGGACGTACCCCAGATGGCACCAGTGAGTTGACCAACCTTTTGCCACGACGTCGAATAATCATGTCTCCGAGACATATGGTGATTGCGTCGAGCTGACGACGTGTCTACTTGCAAAGTCTTCATCGTGCCCACCACGCACGATATGGTCTCTCAACTGCTGGACCCGCGACAGCCGAAGAATCTCTCCGATGCAGTTGTGCTCGCCATACTAGCTTCCATGATTGTCGCCGCTTATATGCTGCCAGCGGGATGGAAGCGGCCAATTTTCGCCGTCACTTTCCTGTTCTGGAGAGGCTGCTACAATATTGGCATTGGCATATTACTTCATATTCAATCCCGCCATCGGCGCCTAATCACCTGGGCTAGGCGTTGGAAGCTGTTTGAGAACCCCGAGACAGGCCACAACCCCCGACCGTGGCTTTACAAGCTCCTTAAACGAGAACTCGAAGCAAAGATCCCGGAAGATTACCAATTTGAAACAGCACCTCTTGAGTACAACACCTGGTTAGTCTTCCGCAGGGTTGTCGACCTGATTTTGATGTGTGATTTTGTATCATATTGTCTCTTTGCTATCGCTTGTGGTCATCAACCACAAGGGGAGAATATTCTTGTTCGTATTTCCCGCTGGACATTGGGCATCGCTCTTGTCGGATTCAATCTGTGGGTCAAGCTTGACGCTCATAGAGTTGTCAAGGACTTCGCGTGGTACTGGGGTGACTTTTTTTATCTCATCGATCAGGACCTTACCTTTGATGGCGTGTTCGAAATGGCACCTCACCCGATGTACTCGATTGGGTACGCTGGCTACTACGGTATCTCGATGATGGCCGCCAGCTATGAGGTTCTCTTCATCTCTATAGTCGCCCATGCCGCTCAATTCGCCTTCCTTGTGATTGTGGAGAACCCTCACATCGAGAAGACTTACAATCCTCCTCCACCGCGGAGGAAGGACGTGTCCCGGATCCAAAGTGATTCTACCGTGAGCGTCGAAATGTCTGCCGACCACAGCTCCATCGACCGCCCGGCAACTGCTCCCAACACATCGCAAGAGATGTTGGTTCCTGTTCACAACATGGTTGGATTCTCGAACATGGACCTTTTCCGAGTACCAGACTCCATGGTCGTGCTCCTGCCATCGTACGTAGCCATTCTCGTCCTGGCCACACCAAAGACTCCGATCTGGCAATCATTTTTCGTAGCTCATGCGCTAGTATGGCGCTTATGGTACCATCTTGGACTTGGCATCATTCTCGATAGACAATCCAAGACTAAGATGTGGACTCGTCACTTCCTCAAATACGGTGAAAGCGATGGCGAGGCTTGGCGTCAGTGGAAGGGCATGTATCACATCAGTATGGTTATGTGCAATGCTTCCTTTGTAGCTGCTTGCTACAAGATGTATTCCTGGCCCGCTGATTGGGGTTATGGCCTTGTGCTGCTGAAGCACGTTCTCGGTGGTGGTTTGATTGTCTTGCAGCTGTGGACTGCGTTCAGTGTTTACCAGTCTTTGGGTGAGTTTGGCTGGTTCTGTGGAGATTTCTTCCGGGATCAAGAAGCCAAGCTCACGTATACGTCCATCTATCGATTTCTCAACAACCCGGAAAAAATCTTTGGAACAGCCGGTGTCTGGGGTGCCGCCCTGATAACATGGAGTAGGGCTATCTTTATCATGGCCATTGTCACGCAGCTCCTCACTCTATTCTATATTTCGTACATTGAAGGGCCCCATATGCAAAAGATTTACGGCAGAAGCATGCGTGACGAGGCCGGCCTCACCAAATTTATTAAACGCTCATTGCCTGACCCCATTAAGGGCTGGCAAGAAAGCGTGGACAAGGTCATGGACGATACGACGCAATTTGTGGAAGACTTCATTGACACCGCAAGACCCAAGTTTGCCTCCGGAGTCAAGACTATTGTGCGGGACACATCCGCCCTTTTCAACGTCGCACCAGCCCGCCTTACCTTGACAAAGATCTCGCCCGATCTCGCGGGCCTCGATCCCAAGCAGTACTCACTTTCGGTTGAAGGCACGCCATCCCAGCAATCTTCCATCCGCGATCGTGCGACCGGCAAGGAAAGCTTTACTGGGCGGTTCCCCAAGCCTGTTAAGACCATGGTCTATGAGTACGGCGCACCCCTGAAGGTCAAATGGAGAGCGCCCAAGAATCATAGCAAGAATGACTGGATAGGCTTGTACATGGTGACGGACAATCGCTCCCGTGAGACTACCGAAGTACCATCTCTAGGACGATGGGCCCCGACGAACGAGGGCCCCTACGACTCACTGACAGGTGACTGCAGCGTTGTTGTGCCCGAGCATCCTTGCCCCGAGAGTGACTCATCCGAATCTGACATAGTCGAGGGTGAGGTCCTCTTCCAGGGTGACAAACTGTGGTGGACGCAGGGCGTGTTCGAATTCCGATACCATCACGATGGCAAGCATACCGTCATGGCTATTTCCGAGCCATTCGAGATTCGCATTGCTCAGTTTGCCGAGGACGATGTCACCTTCGACGCCAAGGGTATTTACGCTCAAGCTGTCGAGGCTGCCGTTCTGCCTGTTGTACAAAACTGCCTGGACCGAGATCCCAATATCGCTCCAAGCAATGTGGAAGAGCCGTTCGGCAGTCATGTGGAGCGAGACGGAAAGTACGCCAAGCGAATCGTGTATGCTATTCGCGAAATGTTTGGCATTGAATTTGCACCCGCGGTCGTCCTGGCAGACAGAAACGTGCAGAAGCTTGCTTGGAGAATTTGTAATGCAAAGGAGGTCCTGGTAGGTGCAGCTGTTGTCACTTGCACTTGATTCACACGGCAACACTAACTAACAAGCCATGTTGTAGGCTCCGTATAGCATGTCGCACTCAAAAGGCACCGCAACGCCAGCTGGCTGAGACCTCCGGGGCGCACTTGACTAGGCTCACGGGTTGAAAATTATATTTGAGAGAGGGAAACTTTGAATTTTTTTCAGGAAAATAACGCTGAAGACGCGATACATCTGGGGAGTTTGAAGAATGGAGGCGCATGCAGTGACATGGATGGTTGGGGCTGGTGTATGGCATTGATTGTTCAGTTCAGCGTGGGCATACAAAGAAAACTCAGCGGCGAACATGGAGAAAGGCGCGTTTCGAGCAAGGGGACATGATCATTTCCAAGTGTTGATTTTGCAGCATAAATACACTTGTAGAGTGATAAGGTGCTTTGGTTTGCGAAGTGCGTGATGACGTGACATCACCCGAATCTAACCTCGCTTCGTGGGTCAGATGACAGACTGGGGACAAATCTGGAACAAAAGCACGACGAAACTAGTGGTTGCTTTCATTGCATATGCTCTTCTTTATTTAGATGCTCATCAACGTAGCCCTACAATGTGAGGGCGCGGTAGTGCTGAGTATGTTGCCTTTTACTTTTGTTTCATCTGATGATAGGCGTTAGCACATTACGACGCAAACCCTCGACAACAAGCTCGACGATGCCACTGGAAGTCCGGTCCCAAGGCACTTAGTATTCTCCCTTACAGCTGCCGGAACCCCATGGGCCTGGGCGGTCATTCATCGTCGCAGTGTCGGTGGGCAGTGGAATGAGCATGCTAGAAATAGTGAGCGAAAGGTATCCCCAACTGTCCCAGCCACTGTACTTGTTTACGGACAGCCACTTGTCTGCACGGCATCAAATTCCTTTAACCGCTCGAGAATACACCCCTTATCTATCCGGGCCGCAGATCGTTCGTGTAAACACAGTCTCGGGTTGAGAAGGTCTCTGCATTGTAGCCAGGTCATCTGCACCAACGCAACTCAAGGCTAAACGGCGAGCTCGTCAAGCAGGCTTTGTCCTGGCTGCCGAAATCTGCCTTTGCATTTCAGCCAGAAGATAAGAATGAAAACAGGCGGACCATTCCTATCGTATCCTCTGCAGCAAATAACATCTCTGGAATGGGCTCTGACCCCTCCACCGGACTACCCTTGTTAGAAGACACAACTTCCTGGTCTGCATTTAGCCTGATGAGATGACGTTGTTTTTCTCGGAGGCGAGTGCCCTTGGCGTCGTTACTTTTGACGCTGAAAACGGCTCTGGGACCCGTCTCTAGCTTCTTTGTCGAGCTCTTCTTTAGTGCCGAGCGGAGTGCCTTGGCTGAATCCTGGAAGTGCCTTGTTCTGGACGTTTTCCCTCGTCGGGTCCCCGGCGATAAGGGCTGGAGCTCTGTTTGCTGTAGGTCAGCGGGCTGTTGTGCGTTGGGAGGAAATCCTTGGCGCAGGATCGGGTAATTTGCTTGGGTGCGCCGACGTCCTTGACTGATTTCGGCCTTGATTTTTCCAGGAAGAGGGCTTGTCTTCGGTCCCTTTTCACACCATTTCATGATGCATAAGCATCTAAACTGTACACACGTTGTAAGTAAGGCGTCCTCTAGTTGTGTACGTGGAAGATGGTGAGATAAGACCATCACTTCCCGTATCACTGTGGCTTCTCCAGAATGCAGCTTGATCTATCCAACAGAATGTAACACCTTGCATCACGGAGACCACATCCCTGGGCAACTTGCCTGACGATATCACACTTCCCGGTATGTCTTTTATTGTTTACTCCTTAAATAGGAGGTAAGATATAGCAACTGTAGCATTGGACAACCTGCTTTCACACCATCAGCATCATGGTACAAACAGGAAATCTTGCAGCCTCGTACAAAAGTGCATGTGTCAAGACGGAGACATGTCCGAATTCGTCCAGGATCGCGCTTTGACGATCCTCCCCAAAGCTAAGATGCATTGCAGGAACTTTTTGCATGTCCGATCGGGGTAGGATTCCTCCAAGTTTGATTTCGTGATTGGTCTAAAGGGACCGGGTTCATTCAGGATAAATCGATAGCTTGGTCCATTATTAAGTGGACGCTGATAATGACGGATCTATTAGCAATTTCCTTGCACAGTGACGCGCCCTTGTACATGGACAAATTATCAAACTTGCATTGTCCGCGGAGGCGGGGGTCAACATGATGGACACGAAATAAGCTTCGGAGGTTATGGCAGGTCATTCTCCAAACTCCTTACCATGTCACGGGCGACAAACCGTGTAGATACGCGTTGCCAAAATGGGAGACGATGCTTAATCAGAATCTAAGGCCTGTCATTTATATCGTCCTTGCCGCTCCGTCACACGATTCTCATTCTGGGCCAACCTTTTGGGATTGAGAGGGCAAGTAGGAAGTGCGAGTCTTTGTGACCACACTTGACAAATTCTGTTCTGTCGGTTCCTTACGTTGAACGGCAATTCCGCATGTTGTATGTTGTATGTTGTACATTGTATGATAGCACCGGTCAGTACGCCCAAGCGGCAGAAGTCAGGGAATTGTGTTAAAATCCCGATATAGCTGGGTGCCGACCTTCGGGCATTTTGAATGCAGCCGTCAATGACTAGGGCAAGGTGTTATCTTAGCGTTGTCAGGGGTGAAGAAATATCCGACACGGACAAGTCCCGCCGTCCTCAGGAGTGGTCTTGAGCTTCAAGGCTGGCTGTTACTGGCGGCGTCAATTGAATCTGTCTGCCAGTAAAGGGGCCCGAGTCGCTTGCCATTTCTGAATCTGGAGAGGTTTGTTAACTTGATGCGGCGGAAGCTAACGAAGCACTGGGCGAAGACCTCTGGATATCAAGGGGGCGGCAACACAGACTCGTTGCAGGTCACACGATAATGCTTGCTTTGCTTCCTTATCTAAAGTAGGCACACAGTAACTTTCTGGAAATTCCAAGGCCAGGCTTGCCTGCTGCCAGGCCTATACAGCATTGCCAAGATCGACTGCATTTTCGTGGCCAAGTCGACTTGGCCGGTGGCGAGGCCAGAGATCGGGACGCACTTCTCGCAGCGAGAGAGCAGTTTCGTCTGGATGCATCCAGGATATTCGGGCAGGCGGAAATCATTGGCTTGAGTCGTACTCGCAGATGTGGACGGTCCTCTTGGCGACTGGGATTGTCTCTGACGTGCGTGGTGAGGATGGGGGCGAGGCCGAATGTGACCCTAAGTTTGCCGGGGGTGAGGCGTCGAGGTGGGGCGTCGAGGTGGGGCGTCGAGGGCCTTTTCTTGCCTGCCAACTGGTCGTGCAAGTGATTGTCAGACGACGCACAAAGCACGACGTCGACGTTTGCCAGGAGCATCTTATCTTCGACTTCAATGGAGTTGCGCATCAACCTGACGGGTACGACAGGATCCGGCCTGCCAGGCTCTGCGTGTGCGGAACCGAGCTAGCATTGCTTACATGATCCTGGCCAGTCTCCTAACCTCCTATCATCCTCCTATCACCATCTTGAATTGCTCCATTGCCAGACGAGGCTTCTGTCAAGACTAATAATAGCCTGGCCTACCTACCTTGGTAGTCAAGCTGACCTCTTCATTCCCTCATGGACAGCCGTACAGTCTCGCATCCATATAGCTGTCCGACCTGCACGTCGGGCAAAAAAAAAAAAAAACGCACATAGCCAGGACCTGGGGGACCTTGCTTTGCAATCGCTCGCCGTCAGTCTCGCCACAGCCCTAATCTCGGTATAGGGCCATCTACGAAACCGTCGTCAAACTATAAAGCGCTTGTTCGTTTCATTTTCTCATGCCCGTGCAACATACCACACATCAGGCGCTGCTCCTCTGATCCGGCCCGCCGTTTGAAGTAAACACGCCCTTTGCCTTGGCCTTGGTGATCAACCCACCACGTCGTCCTCTTGGCTTCTCAGTCGGCTGCTTCCACTCTCGGCATCGTCCCTATTCCTGCGGCATGAGTGCCATATGAGGATGACTTGAAGAACAAACTGAGACAATCCGTAAAACCAGGGTCCTGTAACCAGATTCCTTAAAGCTGACCTTCGCCTGCCCTCACCTGGTGTTGCGATCCGTCTCGTTTACTTCGAGATTTGGCTGATCGGCCATTAAACTAGATACAACTCGGGCGCTAGCATCAGAATGGTTTCATCGCCTTCGAAAATCCTCAGAGATTTCCTGCCAGCTTCTCCATTTGCCTGTCAGAACTGAATTGGACGAGTCATAATCGCCGCATTTTGTGTACCCCTTCTCTAACCTTAACCCGCGATCGTTTTCTGCACATTGGCCTTTGCTTGTCCCGCTATATGTGTTGTACGGTCGCAGAAGACCCAAGCCTTTGTCGAGATCAGTCGCGGCGCCAATGACCTCTGACGTGAAGTCTTCCGCTGAGCCTAGGGTTGAGACCACAATGAGTGTAAGCCGCAACGCCAAATCACAACACTCAATGTCCCGATCATGCTTGCTATCTCAGCCATCAAACATGAACATATCTGCCACGCTGCCGCTTTTCAGGTGGTGACTCATTTTCTGACGTCTCTGAAGGAAAAGATTAGCGATTCGGAGGCAGATTATCCCCGCAGGAGGGCAATCATCGCTGTAAGTATTGCCCATGCTCTCCTCAAAAAGATCAAAGGGTCACTCAATAAATCGCTGATTCTCATGCTTAGTGTGAAGTATGCCGTGCGCGAAAGTCGCGTTGCGACGGCCATAAGCCGAAATGTAAACTTTGCACTGAGCGCGGCGCCGACTGCATTTACAGAGAACCGGGTGTGAAGCTGGATGCTGGCGACAAGCTAATTCTGGAACATCTGAACCGTATTGAAAATCTTTTAAAAATAAATTTTGCTAAATCCCCGGCCCACAACATACACGTGTCTGAGAATTCGCCATCCATCAGCAACAGTACCACAGTCGGTGGTGATCAAGCCTTATTATCTACCTCGTCCGACATAAATACTGGCATATACAATAGCGGTCTAGACACATCGGGAAGCGTGCCTGCGGGCACCACCACCAATATATCAACCATGCCCAAATATCACACCAACGCCACACTACACCTACTTCAGTGGCCGTTTATCCGCGGTCTTGTGTCTCGACCCCACGATCCTCAAACCCTACTTCGACTGGAGATGGAACGGGAGCCACTGCATGCTTTGACCAAGAAGTCGTCTGTTAATCTTTCTAACGCTCGGGCTTATATCGAAGCTTACTTCAATAGAGTCAATATATGGTACGCCTGCGTGAGTCCCTATACATGGCGAAGCCTATATAGCGCAGCCTTATCCAAGGGGTTCAGAGACGGTCCGGAAAGCTGTATTGTGCTATTAGTTCTAGCCCTTGGCGAAGCCAGTCTGCAGGGCAGTATCTCTCGGATCATACCGCAGGAAGAGCCGCCAGGGCTGCAATACTTCACAGCTGCGTGGTCACTTCTTCCAGGCGTCATCACAACAAACAACGCCTTAGCCGCGCAGTGCCATTTTCTCGCTGCTGCCTATCTCTTCTATCTCGTTCGACCACTTGAGGCCTGGAATTTACTCTGTACCACGAGTACAAAACTGCAACTCCTCTTGATGGCCCCTGACAGGCTACTAACGCCACAACGAGAGCTTGTAGAGCGCATTTACTGGAACGTACTCTTATTCGAGAGTGATTTGCTGACCGAGCTCCATCTTCCCCATTCCGGAATAGTACAGTTTGAAGAGGAAGTTGACTTACCAGGAGGCTTTGAAGGTGCCAATCACGGTGAGGATCAAGTCGGCCAGGATGAGCTTTGGTATTTTCTCGCAGAAATTGCTCTACGACGATTGCTCAACCGCGTGAGCCAACTCGTTTATTCAAAGGATTCTATGGGGTCGACTACCAGTCTGGAGCCCATAGTCTCCGAGCTGGATTATCAGTTGACTCAGTGGTATGAAAATTTACCATTGGCCCTGCAATTTCCCTTCTCCCGCACCACGTTGCAGGATCCCATTCAAGCCGTCCTTCGTTTACGGTTTTACGCATGCAAAACAGTAATTTACCGCCCATATATCCTGGCTGTGCTCGATAATGAGCAGGCAGCTCTCTATCCAGTCGTTCGTGAGTACTGCCATAAATGCTTGGAGGCGTCTGTCCGACAACTGGAACATATAATGGAGTAGTAAGCAACGCCTTTGCCCTATCCTTCTATAAGGTGGACGAACCATGCTTTCCTAACACATGTCGTGCAGTCAAGCAGGGCATATGCCATACTTCTGGCGAGGTGCCTTGTCCATTATGTCCCAGCTCCTTCTTCTGATGGGCGCGTCGCTGTGTCCAGCACTGCTGGGTATACTCCTCACTATACTTCCACACCAAAAAGCCCTTGATGACCTCATCAATGAAGTTATTGTGGAAGTCAGCCATTATACTGCTCTGGCGCCAAGCTTGAGCCTCACAGTGGATATCGTCAAAGAAGCCGAAAGACGCCGGCAAGCGTTTCGAGCTAGCTAATATGGGCGGATAGACTCATTTAGCAAAAAAAAAGAAAAAAAAAAACCTGCAAGACGAGTCATTACGACATGCGAACTTGGCATCGCACTACTAGGATTGGTGGCCGAAGAGATCTTGGCTCCACAGAACTACCCGCGAGTTCAACACTCTTATGTTTTCAACCGAGCGTGAACAAGAGCTCCCGCTGCCAGCGTGATTGATGTCTAAAAGTATATCCCAAATACAAATAGTTCACGTCAACTAGTCGCGGGAGGCATCTGTAAGATGAAGCTATAGTGCGAGTGACCAGTGGTGACTGAATAATTTTCGTGCCGGGTCGTACTATAACCGCAGCAGGTCTTCAAGGTGAACAGCCTCTGGTTGGTAGTATGATCACGATGATGAGAAGCACAGAGCTGAGATGTGCGCGGCACGTTACACACGCCGCCCTTTTATGAACTTCAAGCAAGATTTGAGGTGTGGTCATAGGTTATTCTGATTCAACTGCAAATCTGGTTAAGAGGAGCTTGGGTACGGAAATGGTCCAATGAGCCACGAAAAGTAACGACATAATGAGAGTTGTGGTCAACGTATGTGTAAGGCTTCATATTGCCTCTATTTCTTCATGTGCTCAAATGCGGCTATAAGCTTCAAGAAAATCGAATGCGAGGGCGACTATAGGAGTCAACCGGACAGCTCGATGGTCATGATACTGAAGTGGCCGCAGTTGTGACCCTGCCCCTTCCGGCCGCTCCCGAATAATAGAACAAGAAGAAAAAAAAACAAAGGGCGAACGGAAAAAAAAGGCCCGGGCCGTGGCCCCACATCAAGGCGCACAAAGCAAAACTCAGGGGCCGACATCCTGTGCCTGGTTTCGTTTCGTTTGAACAAGGCCGGGGAACAGTGGGTTCAGAGAGGCAATTCATAGCGAAAAATTTGGCCGCAAAGAGAGTGAGAGCTAGAGGGCATTGCAAGAGACCAAGCAGCACGGCATCGAGGTGTATTTTTGCATTTTCCTCTACTTCGCTGCATTCTAGCCACAGATGACGGTAACGTGGTGACGTCGGCGCCCCACGTGACGAGAACAGTCTCAAGCCGCAGGAAGGAGCGACTCCGCCTTTCGTGGACCACCGCCTTTTCGTGCCAGCAAATAGCAAATCCGGGCGGGATTGGCGGACACCTTCCCGTCACACTCCTGGCTACCTAGTCTAGCTATTTACGGATCCGTAGCTGGCGGCTGGAGGGATGACTTGAGGAACAGAGGAAAATACCAATTGAGGCACTTCCAATTCCTGCCCGACCTACTCTTCTTTCTCAGCTATCGGCTTTTCTCTAGCCAGTTGGCACAGTCAGACACACACACACGCACGCACGCAAACACACACACACACTCACACAAACGATAGGTGGTACAGAGCACGAGAACCCGGTCAGCCTGAACAAAGACGGCAAGCTAGGTCAGGTTCGACGGGTTCGACAGGTTCGAAACAACTTTTGGCGTCCACTTGACCCATCACCCTGGATCCCTCAGGCACACGCGCCGCCCACCCCTCACGACCGGGTGTTACTCGCCGTTCCCGCAGTTCATCCTTTGAGAACGCACTCAACAGGACATCGCGTGGTCGGCCGTCTCTGCACCAGAGGTTAGCCCGAATCTGGGGTAGAACAACTTATCATCCATTCCTGCCATCCATCCATCCTGCCGTCCGTCCTGCCGTTCATCCATCCAACCATTCAGTAACTGTGGTGCAACAGAACAACAGGATAGATCTGACGGGCGTTCGAACCGCATGTCGGGCCCGCAAGGTATATCTTAGCGTAGCTGCCCGACTACAGCACTCTGGAAACGCCCTACGCATATAGTGCTGCTGCTCGTGCTTGCGACCTTGTTACATAACGTCCTATTCTGGTCGGCCTTTCTTGGCAAAAATCCTATCAACGACGTATGCTGCAGCAGCTCGACGCACCTCGGGCAGCCCCTACTGGGTTGCTGGCTCACACGGTTTGGTCGACACATTGCCCTCACATTCTTCGCCAGTTTGCTTGGAAAGGCCAGGACACCTGGTTATTCTGGTGATTGACGACAACCCGGCACAGAAACGTCTGGGTGGAGGGAACGGATGCCTGAATACTTGCAATATCAATCGGAGCCCAACGAAACAAGCAGGGCGGCGTGGGCATGGTGCGAACATCATACATGGGCTCTGTGAGCGGTGATCATGGGCCCAGTAGATCGAGACGATATGGCAGCCACAGAGTCAACTGGATGGTCGCGCCTGAAACGGCGCCTGATTCGTTGCCGTATGCTGGGGACCATGAGGTACATAGTTCCCCGCGTAGGACGACGTCTCGCCATCAACGGCAGCCATCTAGGTCCAGCACCGTTGACCAAAACGACTATCTTCACCCTACAATGCCCCCACCGGCAGGTGCAACTTTGACCCGAGCTGCGACAGATTCATACCGGCGGCCAGTGAATTGTCTTTCTCCAATCCAGCGCTACGAAGTCCCCATTCGCAAGCACTCGATGCGTGATGCTTCTCCAGGATACGGAAGGGCGAGATTGGTGGATGATTACTCGGCCCAGTCAAGTGCGGAAAGCGGACTCGTCTATGGTGACAGTGGCGCCAGCGGTGACGGCGACAGCGATGACGGCGACAGTGACAGCGATGATGATCATATAGAAGTTGTTGAAGAGGTTGAGGTGGAGCCAGCACGATACCGGAGGGAAAGATATCCCAGCCGGGATGATTATATAGACTCGTCATCGGAGAGAAGGTATCACAGACGCAGCCGACGCAGATACGTAGAGGAGGACAGTGAATCGAGGCGATATTACTCTACCAGTGATGCAGGCTCTGCGGCATATGCATCCTCAAGGACACTGGACCGAAGTGTTGAATCCCGTCAAGGAAGACGCGATCACGTTGCGGATGTCATTGAAGATTCCCGACCTCCGATCTCATCTAACAGGTATTATTAGCCTTAATATCTGCATGCTGGGCCATACGGGGATTGAGGGCAGCTCTAATTCCGATTCTTCTAGGTCACTCACGCACAAACGTCATAGATCCGCCGAGGTTATCCAAGTTGATGCACCAAGACCACGGAGATCAAGTACTGTTAGGGCGAGTCGAAGCAGAGCTGCGTCGATGTCCGGTGGGCCAGCAAGCATCATAAGCACTGTATTTGGCGCTCCTCTAGGACGGCACAAGAGCGTCAAAGAGGGCAAGGCCCCAAGGAAGCGGTACGTTTCTCGGTGTGCGTCACGTAAAACTGACCGCAAGTCACAGCCCTACTGACGCTATGAGCAGTGTCGAATGCGTCATCTGTATGGAAGATAAAAATCCGACCAAGGTATCTAGACTCAAATGCGGCCATTCCATGTGTCGCTCATGTCTAGAGAGGATCTTCAAATTGTCCATCACTGATCCTCAGCACATGCCACCCCGATGCTGTACCCAAGACCATATTCCTCTCAAACATGTCGACCGTTTATTTGATACCGCCTTCAAAAAGACGTGGAATCGCAAATTTGCCGAGTTCTCCACGAGGAATAGGATCTACTGCCCGTCGCGGAAATGTGGAGAATGGATCAAGCCAGAGAATATCCGGCGCGAAAATGGGCGCAAAGTTGGTCGCTGTAACCGGTGTAGGACCAAAGTCTGTGCGTCATGCGGCGGACGCTGGCATGGAGCAGATGCATGTCTGAGCGACCCGGAAACTGCGAATCTTCTCCGCCAGGCGAAGGAGGAGGGCTGGAAGAGATGTTACCGATGCAAAGCCTTGGTAGAGTTGAGGGAGGGCTGTAATCATATGACTTGGTAGGAACCCCCAGCCCTTGACTCCCTCCTAACAGCACTTGGACGGCAGCTAATTTTTTTTTTTTACTGTAGCCGGTGCGGGGCTGAATTTTGTATGATATGCGGAGTGAAGTGGAAGAATTGTGATTGTCCATGGTTCAACAACGATGACAGGCGAGGCGACTTTTTGGATGATACGGACAGCCCTGGCCCCCATTTCGGAGATGACTTGGGCAATACATCTTATGGACATGCCCCACCGGCTCCAGCAGAGCTTCGAGGACACACAGGACTCGGCCATTCCATAGCTATGCCCATCCGGCGGCGACCACGGACATACCAGGATGAAATGTATGCGCGCAGAATACAGGAATCTCGGGACGCCGACATGGCGCGTCATCTACAGTATAGCGGCGACTATCATGGTGAGCCGGTGGAACGACCGGGAGACATTTACGGTATCGGAAATGCGTCAGGGCATTTCATGGATGGGATTTACAGACATGTTGAAGGCGGAAGTAGTCGGTATAGACCTTCCTCTCCCTTAGAATACGACAGAACAGACTATGACGATGGCTACCGCTCGCGAGGCTCTCCTCCCGCCGCAGGGCCGATATACTCGGCGGGGAGGATGCCTGCTGCTCCTGCTCCTCCGCCACCAGTTCCGGACGCTCCTCGGGGACAGACGGCGCGGTCGCTGAGGCATCACAGTCTGGAAGCAGAAATGTACAATAGGTCACGACACACGCCGCGCTCCGAGCGGGTCGTGGGTGGACGGATGTCGAGGGATTACGAGGACGAGGTGGAGGTACATTCTCCGCCGAGAAGCAGAAGGCACAGGAGAGGAGAGGAGCCGAAGAGCTCGACTCTGGCGGGCTTGTCGGGACCAGGCAGCGGCATGAATCGGGTATCGCAATGGAGGGCATATGTTGAGCCTGGAGTTCCGGATGGCGAGAGTACAGTTGGACACGCATAGTGAGCAAAGATGGTGACGATAATGGTCTCTCACGAGGTTACGAGGTCCTGAAAACCCTCGATTTGAAGTAGAAGGTACTGGTAGAACTGATTTTGGGATATATGATTGGCGTTGTTTTCTTTTGTTTCTTGAAACATGCAATAGAAGCTTGTTGAGACGGTGTCACGAGTTCGTCGCTGCGTCCGTCTGCAAAAACGAATCGCCTGTTTTCCCTTCTTCGCCAGTGATGAAACATGGCAGAGACGTGCACTTGGTTATTAGAAGTATTTCCCACATAGGCGTATCACGGTGTGCATGTTTCTTCACATAGATGGATACATACACGAGCAGATTACAGATTGCGCCAAATACCAACCTGCGTAGGTGCCTATCTGCCTAGGGAGGTTCCTGGTGAGGTGACCCTGATTTATTATGTGTCTTATTTAAGATGAACATAACCGTGAAGAATTCTTAATTTAAATCTAGTTTACAGGATAGTTGATAGTTTGACCAATTAGACTTCAAATCACAAGGTCATCCTGTAACGACGATGCAGCCCGTGCCTGCGCACTGTGCAGGGGGTCAGCCCAGTCCTCTCTTTGCCAAATAAAAATAAAATGGGCTATTTTATAATTAGACTGTGGGTAGCATTGTACTATTGACAAGCACGTAAAACCAATTAATCAGGCTGTATGTACACTCTAGCACAGATGCGCCAGGTGGCCGTTGCAACTGAAATTCGTCCGCGGGAGTAATGTGTGGTGCCGCCGAGCACCTTTCAATTAATCCAGAATAATCGTTATAGAGTGTAGGTTACAAATAAAGCACAGACGTTGTACGGTCTGTAGAAGTCTTGGACTGCCCCGCAGCTGTTGGCAGGTGGCAGGCAGGCAAGGCGCACGGACCTAAAACCTAAAGTGCAGATACGGAGTAGCAAGTAGCAAGTAGCAAGTAGTCCGTCTCCTCGGCATGATCGGGGGGTTCGCTCCTGCCCGCATTCGCAAACTTCTTTTCCCGCTAGGGAACCCGCCCACGACCACCAGCGTCCCACTTCCAACCTCAAGCTGTCTCATAAACGTAACCTGACAACCCCTTATCTTACCGTTCTGCAGCCATGCTGCGCGCACAATGAGGGCCTTCTGACCGGGAGACCCCTTTCTCTGTGATACCTCGTGCCTTGCTGTCTCTTGTTTGTTTCGATGCACTTCGAATCGTGCGTCATCTACCATAACGGCATTGTTTTGTACAACGTGCTCAAGGATGCTCGCGTGCCGTTGACAGACATCATCCTATCTTGGTGGCGCGCACCCCATCTCCTCGCAAACTAGGCATTTCACCCACGATATCTCTCGCACCGGCCAGAGCTCTTCGGGAAGAAAATGCTGCTCCTGCATCAGATTGGCAGTGTCAAGATTGGCGAGGTCATACGGTATAACGTCACTTATACCCCCTCGGAAGACCGAATCCTTCCGTCGCCCGAGAAACTATATGTTCGAATTCGAAATACTTCGACCATCGCTCTTCGGGCCGCCTTTGTGCACGGGCCCTATACCTTGTCCGTCTCTGCGTATCCATCGCATTTTAATCCCAACGAGAAATTCATAAACCCTCGCCGATATGGAGTGCCCCAGTTTGAGCCCATGCTCAAGGCGGGAGGATCTTGGGAATGCGAGCTCCTCGTCCCGGACAATATTCGTCAAGATGCTGGTGTAGGACGTCACGGAGGCTTTGGAAAGACTCCCGAGCACGATGGTGAATGTGCCAGTTGGGTGATTGAAATAGCATCACAGGTCATTTTCTCTACGTCGGCTGCGGTGGGCTTCGAAGTTGTTCTGGCTCGCGATCAGAAATCTACCAGTCTCAGCCAGTCGCTGCCTATCGTTGGAGGTATGAGCCAAACTCCGCAGCCTGGAAAGGTAACGGACCATCAGCAGAGTGTGGGCTCAAAAGACGGCCACCATCCGGCGCAGCCGAAGGGGGTGTTCTCCAGGGCAGTGCGTCTGAAAGTGGAGGACTCTGCCACAATTTGGAACACTCCCAGATTGCCTGGATGGGATGATGTCGATCAAAGAAAAGTGAAACAGGGCAAGGGCGCTGATAAACCGGTGGAGAGCATGGTCAAGACGGGCGATTTGGAGGCAAAAGACGACGGCAAGTGCAGGGTCGGATCACATGAGAAGAAGAAGAAAGTGCATTTGGTTATCTTGACGCATGGTCTGCACAGCAACCTCGGTGCTGACATGCTGTATATGAAAGAGAGTATCGACGCTGCTGCTAAGCAAGCACGTATCGACGCCCGGGCAAGAAGGGCCAAGGAGCGAGCTTCTACAAAAGCAGTGACTGTCAAATCTGACGAGGCATCGAAAAACGAAGGAAAGAAAGAGGATGTAGGCAATGACGATGACGCAGAAGACAGCGATGATGAAGAGGTCATAGTTCGCGGATATCCCGGAAACGCCACAAAGACAGAAAAGGGTATCAAGTACCTTGGCAAGAAACTTTCTCATTATATTTTGTCCATGACATATCCTGATCAACCGTTTCTTCCCGCTGGTAAAGGTGCCAGCGGAGGACACGGGGATGGCGACCATCATCACCAAAAACATCAGAAAAGTACCCATGACACAGAGCAATCACACAAGCATATTAAACCCCAGTCTGATCATAACCAAGTGGAACATGACTGTCATTGCAGACGCTATAGAATAACCAGCATTAGTTTTGTCGGACACTCGCTTGGCGGCCTGATCCAAACGTACGCTATAGCGTATATTCAAAAGCATTCGCCAAAGTTCTTCGAGATGATCCAGCCCATCAATTTTATTGCCTTGGCCACACCCTTCCTCGGTCTCAGCAACGAAAACCCGCTTTATGTTAAATTTGCCCTTGATTTTGGACTGGTTGGCAGGACGGGACAAGACCTCGGATTAACGTGGAGAGCGCCGACTATTGCTCGAAGTGGATGGGGTGCTCTTGTGAGCAATCTCGGGGAGTCTGCACACAAAAGAGTATACGGCGAGTCACAACCTGAATCGAAGCCTTTGCTACGGATCCTGCCCACCGGTCCCGCCCACGTGGCTTTAAAGAGGTTCAGAAACCGTACGGTATACTCGAACGTGGTGAATGATGGAATAGTGCCGCTTCGAACGAGTTGTCTGTTATTCTTGGACTGGCAAGGCCTGGGCCGAGTCGAAAAGGCACGGAGAGATGCAGGCTTAGTGGAGACGGTGGTTGGATTCGGGTGGGCAGAATTGACAGGCACCAATATGGCATCGCCGAGGCTGAAGCAGAAACTACCGTCGGAGGAGCCGCAAGGTAATTCTAGTCCACGGACACCTAAGGGTAGTAGTAGTATGCACCAGGTTCCGCAGCCTTCCAATGATGCTATGGACGAGGACGATAGAGCTAGCGTTCACTCTGTACAGAGGGCTATGGGCGAAGACGATGAGCCTGCACCCGAAAACAGCGAGACAGGCATTCGCTCCCCCTTTTCCGGTTTTTTCGGAATGTTCAGAAGCAGTGATCCGCCTAAGCCGCAGGCCACGTCTGAGAAGCAGAGGAAGATGCTAAGACGAGCGCAAACGATCGGCCTCGGTGGTTCCGATACTGCCAACTCAAGCTCAACAGATGACTCGGACAAGAAGCGGTCAGGGAAGGCGACAGGTGGGCATGAAGTTAACGGCTATGTTGACGAGATGTCGGCACCGCCAAAGACGACGTTTTTTGAATCAGCTGGCGATCTGCTTAACCCGACTATGCCCAGCATAGAATATCTCATAGATCCGTCTAAGCGGCCTCGCACCATATTCCATGACCGAGTATATCATCCCAGTGATATACCACCCCCGCCACCGTCTTTGAAGAAGCATCAGTCGATATTTGTCCGTCGTAAGAGTTCGGGCAAAACGTCAAGCTCGTCCCAATTGTCAGGACAAAGCAGCCCATCGTCTCCAGATTCCATGTACTCCACCAAAGACGATGACGATGCCTCAGGAGCGATGAATGTCTCAAATATGAGGGTAGAAGAAAAGATTGCCCGAGCTTATCACCGGAACTTGTCATGGCGCAAAGTGCTGGTGAAACTGGAGCCAGATGCACACAACAACATAATTGTGCGACGAATGTTTGCCAATGCCCATGGGTGGCCTGTCATCAAGCACATGGTCGATGCGCACTTCAGCGACTCGGAGGCCGCGCGCATACGAGACGAGGAAGAGCCCAATGCTGATCGCGCGTTCGAGCCTCAACACAGTCCATTGGCCGATGGACGGGAAGTAAAGGGCCTACATCAGCTTCATGAAGAAGTGGCTGATCAGGACGAATGCTCGGAAGGCAGGAACATGGGCGAAAACACGGAGGCCCGCGAGGCAATGGACGAAGTGCGCGAACTGCCCAAGAAGAGCGACAGCGATAGTTTGTCGCCGCATGGGACACCGCGCCTCAGAGGTTTAGAAAGAGCCGATTCCATGACGTGGAGTGATCGCGATTGGGCGGACACGGACAACGATAGCGAGACTGAGGCGCAAAGTCGCGGCAAGTCGGGATCTCAGCAACGCAAGGGATCCGCTGAGAAGGAATCCCCGCAGCCAAGTCCCAGTTCCTCGTCATGGAAGTGGGCAGAGAAGATTGTGGGCAAAGGGTCTGTCAGCCGGAGTAAGAGTCCTCAACCGGACGGTGCGAAATGAGCATCGAAGGAGAGACGGTTGGTTTCATGTATAGACGTGTACGATAGATATGTCATAAAAATACCTAAGATATCTAACTACAATGGGGTTGTGGATAAGCTCGTGCGTAGCGTCCCATAAACTGCGACGCGGCCAGCGACGAGTGGACAATAACGCCAGCATAGACACACCAAAAAAAAGAAAAGAAAAAAAAAAGAAAAAGAAAAAAAGGAACAAAAGGGGGCAAATCGGTCGGTATTCACATTTGTGCATTTTTAGAGATGTGCTTCGGTATGCAAAAAAAGGAAACTTGGTGGGATTGACACCACAGCGTTGGACGAACAGGGAATCGAACCCTGGACCACTCCCAAATGAGCGACGATGCTAAGGGAGTATTATACCACTAAACCATTCGCCCTACTCGTTATATACACCATTGTCTATCAATCTATATGAGCGCAGTATTGCCAGGTCAAGCTCGATGAGTGAACTGTTGAAGCTACAAGCAGCCCCTTTTGGAATCGTTGTCTGGACACGGAGCACAGGCATATACCGTTGTAGTAGCTGACCCTGGATTATCTCTACCTTTGACTTGCGTGGTAGAGTCTGCAAGTCTACACCGTCTAACAACACTATCGTAAGGTCCAATGGCCTACCGTAACAACCCTACGCTGTCCCGACGGGAGTGACTAGGCGGCCGAGAGCGGACGCGGCATCTTCAGCCCTGCATGGCGAATGCTGCCGGACCGAGAGCGAAGGACGTTGCGTCGAGTACTGGATCTTGCTACTTTCCAAGTGAACACCGTGGGTTCCGTGCTGATCCTGGGAGGTCTTCTGATCCGAGGCGTGTCTGGTGCTGCGTGGCGGTGGGATGCGGCATATGCGGCTAGATGGCGTTATCTGCAAGACAGGACGACGTTGCATTACTCCGTGTTCCGCTCCGTATGAACCGTCTCGTTCCATCTCGTCATCACACGATCAAGGGGTCCAGCCTCGGCAGGGGCAGGGGTAGGGCAAGAAGCGGTCGTCTTGGCTCGGTGACATTTGCAGTAAGTTGTGGTGGGATGGAGATGAGAAGGATGGGATGCACTCTTTCGTCATCGACGCCATCTGCGTCGTCCGTACGGAGTATCGGCCGAACTAGGGGTGAAGCTCTGCGTCGAGCAAGGTTGTGGCTTGCATCTTCAAGGGTCTCCCCTTTGGCAAACTAGCAGGGGACATGAGTATTATATCATATGGAAATCACAAAACTTGTCAACAAACGTCCCGTGCACCATTTGTCGAAACAGGTCCTGTTCGCGCCGCCGAAAGGACGAGACGCAACAACGGTGTACTTACTCCATGGTTCATAAGAGACCGCATACACTAAACTAACCTGGGCAAGTCGATGCCTTCAGAGTAAAAGCACAAGGAAGAAAAAGAGATCATGGTAAATGCACAAGCCCCGCGCCACGCCCGGTCCAACGACGGGACTACCTCCGGAATCGTGGGGCCGGGGAACCGGGCGGGAGGGAGCGCCGTCGGGGCCCTCTGTCAATAGTTCTTGTTTGATATGGTATCCTCGTCCTTTTGCCCTGGCAGTGGCCGCTTAGAACGAACCGATTGGCTTCCCAGGGTTCTTCTCGCGTCAATGCCACCGAGTACTTGACAGCTTTTTGATATGTGACCTGCCGAGCCAGTTAGCGCCCTGGTGCGTGTCATTGTCGTGTTCGGGGTGGATGGAACGTTTTTCTCCTCTTGTTCTAGTTCGATTGTGATAGCAAACATAATGTGGATCATGGAAGGGTTTTATTTTTATTTTTATTTTATTTTATTTTTTTTATTTTGCATGACGGGCGGACGTTCGTTCAGGGGGACGCCGCGGATGCCGATGAGAGCAGAGTTGAGACATGCAGAAGGAAGGGTGGGCTAAATCGCAGCAGGAAAGACAAAACGGTTAAAATAAAACGGCTAATGCCGACAATAGAACCAATGCATGTAAGGCATATTCCGTTCCAACGTCAACAAAGGGTTTTGTTGCTGGCAGCGGCTGGAAGCTTCTTACAGACCCGGACGCCTCGAGCTGAGACGCCGCGACTGCGTCGTTCATTATGCGAACAGGGGATTGTGACTCGGTACAATATGTTCCCAAAGGCAACATGGAGCTTTTGACAATTTCAGATGTGAGAAAAAATAGTTTGTGGGAGGATCTGATAAATCACGGTCGAGGTGATGAATGGATGGACCTTCCCAGCCGCTCCATGAACCAGTTGGTCGACGCTTGTGCTTGTTTTCTTGTTTTCTTGTTCACTCTGCCAATTGTTCTCATCTATTGTCTTTTATTATTAGACATGCTACACATCCTAATACGGGCTCAAACAGGGAAACCCCTGAAATAGGGAAGCCAAACCTATGTTCCCACTTTCAAGGCCCCCAACAATGTAATATTGGTACCATGTTCAATTTCCGCTTGAGGGTTGGGAACTGTAGATCATGAAGCTCTCTGACCCAACCGATCTACTTGCATCTGCCGAACACGTCCAAGAAAGCCGTCCAGCCGTCCAGCCGTCCAGCCGTCCGTTCAATGCTCAATCGGGGTGTCTATGTATGCGTCTTTATAAAACAGCCCAAGCCCTCGCAGCCCTTGTCGCCTGCAAGAAATCCAGACAGAATAGAGGCTGCGGCGATAACCAAACGACCAACTGTCGACAAGGTCGATTTCGCGCTGCTATCAAGCCGTTAACGTCAGCATATTCTGTGATTTCTTCTTCTTCCTCCACCTTCCATGCTTCATCATCTCTTGATGACTCGAGACAGGGAAGAAAAGAGACGGTACATGATCCATCATGAGTCCTGGTATCACGGCTTCGCCTTCTCCAGACTGTCGACGTCGCCTTCTCAGCACCTGGAACCAGGTAGCAATGCGGGCGTATGTTCGGCAGGTATTCTGCTTCCCATCAGACTGGAAGAACGACAAGACCGATATCGACGCCCTGCGGGATTGCGTTACCAGCAGCTTGGCTCTCGCAGCCAAGAGTTTCCCGCATTTCGCCGGCAGGATATGTCTTGCCACGGATGGTAAGGTTTTTGTTTCTACAACGCCGCAAGATGTCATCTCACTCAAGGTTTTTGATCATCGTCGAGACGTTGGAGAGACATCGTCCTTTCCATGGACCTATGCAGAGCTCAAGGCACAGGGCTTCCCATGCAAGGCGTTTGTTGGGCCACTATTCAACTTGCCATACATCCTCGTCGAAGAAGGTGGTGATGGGAAGGAGGATAATGGTGATGATCAAGATGAAAGCTACGCTGGCGTGCCTGCTACGGAGGTTCACGCGCGCATCGTCAAGGGCGGACTTCTCCTGTGCTTTTACTTCCATCATTCGATTACAGACGGGATTGGCATGTGTAATTTTGTTTCTGTCTTTGCGGCCTACACAGCCGGTCAGAGCAAGGCTCGAGGGGATAGTGATTGTTATCCCAGGAATATAGACATCGAAATCCCTAATGACAAGACCCAAGCCTTGGTGAGGAATTTCTCGTTTCAGCAGCTCATGAAGAAGTGTCCCGAGTACACAATCCTCGCTTCACCAACAGGTCCGACTGCACCACCAACACCTGCTCCCTCTCCACCGTCTTGCATCCGCCATTCAGGGCTGCCACCACTCGGCAGCGTTCCTAAAACGGGCCGCATCTTCCGATTCAGCCTCGACAGAATCAAACTGCTCAAGTCCTTGGCCCTGGTTTGGGCGAATAGCACGAATGATTCTTTGGCAGGCGAATCTCCGTCGACATTTGCGTGTTTAGCAGCCTTGACTTGGTCCTTCTGTACCATGGCACGACTGAATTCCCAGCGGGGGACAAAGGCGGAAGCCATCACCTGGACCAGGCCGGATGATGCAGCTGGTAAGACCCATCTGATTGTACCCGCTTCGTGGAGAAGACGGGCCTTTCAGCATAGTTTGCAGGGATATGCGAGCAATGCCGTCGGCATGGCGCGCATAAACGGGCACGTCACTGATCATGTTGCCATAACAGCGACGACCCCATCGTCGACCATGTCAAGCTCCGCTGCTCTTGGCAGGCTGATATGGCGTATTGAGGCCGCAATCAGGGACGTCGATGAGAAATTTGTCATCACACGAACAGCCATGTTCCGAGCAGCACCTGATCCCCGTTATATCGGCGTCAATGGCGTTCCGGAAAATCCCTCGGATTTTATCATCAACTCCTGGCGCCACCTGGGTGCCGACATCGAGTTCAACTTGGCGGGATGTAGCCAATCTGCCGCCGAGCAAGTGACGGACGGATCAGAGCACGTTGGTGGTTGCTGGAGGAGTGCTGATGCGGTGCGTCGCGCGCAGCCAGAGTGGAACATGGGGGCAGGGCTCCTTTTGCCCGGCAGGAAGGACGATAAGCACTACGACATTCTGGTGACTTTGGAAGAAGCATCGATGAGTCGACTACTGTCCGATGCTGAATGGATGTATTGGGTGAGCGAGGTGATTGAATGAGCCGGGGGGGGGGGGGTTAGAATGCGAACGAACTGAGGCTGAAACTTAGCGCGCAATGCTTGGATGAACAGACCTTGGGGAATACGTACCTGGAGATAGACTGGCACCCATGAATCATGCGACTGAGGCTAGACGGTTAGAGCTGATGGAAGACAATCAAGGAATAAGGCTGAAGAAGAAAACAGTTGGCGTTCACATTCGCCCACAAAAACCCACATGCACACCGGCCCCACTTGTCGTGTTATTACGGAGCATTACTGTTGGTCCTTCGTAAATTATCATCATCATCCCCATATTGAAGCTACCCCGGGTGCTCCTGCCTCGCCTCAGTCCAAAGTTCCCCCTCCATCCTCACGACTCAAGCTTGCCACTTGCGTCGTGGCCATTGTGCCCAGAGAGAAACCACCATTGCCCACGATGGACGAATAAAACTCCCAGCAGTTCCGGTCCCGGTTTTGCTTCTGTCGTAAGGCTGCCATTTTACGGACCCGCTTGACGACACCGCTCGACGACACCGCTCGTTCTCGTGTAACGGCCTTTCACCGTCTTCACCACCCAACCAACAGATTTTACGGACGCTTGGGTTTGATTGGGAGACGGGGGTTTTTTTTTTTTTTTTTTTTGCTTATTTGGTGATCAATTGCTATTTCCTCCGTCCAAGCCCGCTCCGAGATCCCCCAAGTAATTGCTCGTTGCAGCGCAATGCGACTGTACCTGGTGCCCTTGTCCACCCGCCGGACGTTCCTCTACGCCCAGCGCCTACACATTGCGACCACGCCGGCCGACGCCTCGTATACTGATCGCGGGGCAGCATGGGCAGCTCGCAAATGGTCAGAGTGGGAGAAGAAGGGATCAGGGTGGCAGAAAAAGGTCGTCGAGTACGGAAACCATGCGTTTCGGCGGATTCCCTACGAGGAATGGGGCCCTCAAGTCCATGCCCCCCCTGTCCAGCAGGCGGCAAAAAGAAGAGGTCCGGGGCCAGGAGCAGGTCGAGTTGGTTTTTCCACGAGCCGTCATGACCGAGTCCGAGGCGATTGACGTGGTGAAGAGACTGGGTAGTGAGCGCGACGGTCTGCATAAGAAGAGATTAATATGGTGTGTTGTGGGCATGCCCATTACGTTGCCTTTTGCTCTGGTGCCTGTGTAAGTGCGCCCCCTTTCGCCTTTCCACTTCTTCTCGGATTAGAACAAGGAGGCTTGCATTCTAGAAGCGACCACGGTGGCACATGATGCTCAGCTGGCGCGCCCATTCTACTCAACTGACATTCGTGATAGAATCCCCAACCTGCCCTTCTTCTATCTCGCCTACCGCGCCTGGTCGCATTGGCGTTCCATCGCCGGCGGGAAGCACATCCAGTGGCTCGTGCACAAGAAACTCCTCAAGCCCACGGCCTCTCCTGTGCTGGACTCCCTGTACAGCCAAGCCGGGACCTTGCACCTCGTGCAGGAGCAAAAGAGCCCGAGCCCGAGTCCGAGGGAGGCACTTCTCCTGACGCAGCACCAGGTGCGAGTCTGCTCGGAGAAGATGAACGTGCCGGCTCTGGAAACCGAGCTGGAGAGAGCAATGTGGCAAGTAGAGCAAGCGATTGGCAAAGACGCCAAGGATGCGGCGAGAGAAGAAAAAAACATAGAGCGATGAGTAATGATAATGGGACATGGGGGAAACGTCATGATGGCAGTTTGATGGCATTTTGATGGCATTTGTACGACAACACGAATATTTTGGGAGCAAAGGGTTACTGCCTGTAGCGTACGTATCTGCATTTAGACCGCGTTGAATTAAGTTGAACAGGGACCAGCCCGCATTAGAATCATTACGAGCCATATCACCAAATCTCCTGAGTCCCAAATCTCCATTCCGTATATCGTCCAAAGCAAGTTCGCCTTCCCATCCCGCAATCCCTTCTTCAAGACCCGTAATCAGCACATCCACAACCTTCACACCACCCCCAACGCCCTCAAAGCAGGCAACCTCCTCATGAACCCAACCACGAGCGCAATTTTCCCAGGCGCAGAATCCACCTCCGGCCCCCGAAAGTCCAGCTTCAGTCCACGACGCACCAAGTCCCTACCAGCGCCCTACCGACGTCAACAGCCCCTCCTGCCACAAAACAAAAACCAGATCTCATACCTCTTCTCTCTCCCGGATGGCATCCACCATGGTCTTCTCGTAAGCCGCCGCCTCCTCCCTTACATACCTCCTCCACGCCTGAAGCCCCTTGTGCCTCTGCAGTCGCTCCGTGGGACTCACGCCCACAGGCCTCCGGGGCTGTGTCCGCGGAGCAGGTGATCGTTCTCGCAGGGGGTTCAGAGGGGAGGACGTCCGCGGCCGCCGAGTAGCCATTTGCGTTTTTTTATTTTTATTTTTTTCGAACGAGGAAGAAGCTATTTGTTTAGCGGGGTTTGACGCCACGGCAAGCGTTTTGATCGACGAGGAAGGATTGATCGACGTTGAAAGGAAGACGTTCAGTACTGGTGAGAGGCTGGCTCTGAGGTTAGGCTTAAGGGAGGGAAATGTGTGTTTTTTGTTTCGCGACATGACACGCTTGGAGGAATGTTGACGCGCGATGTAGAATTGCGGTGGTGTGGATGGCGCGAGACTTGCGGTTGGGGCCCATGCTATTCATTCCTGTGGTGAAATCGAATGCTTTGATAATTCCTAATGAAAAAAAAAAAAAAAAAAAAAAAAACACGTTGTAGTCTGCGATTTGCAACATCTTTCATTTGCATGTGCTGTGGTGGTTGAAGGCTGACGATGGTCTGTATTGTGCATTAACAACGTCTCGCTCGCCCCTGGCGTCCGGTTCTCGAAAGATCCAAACCTTGTTAGAATTCTCCGACGAACCCCGGCGGCTGGCGTCCATCGAGAACAGGGCCGGGATCTCATGTAGCTTTCATCATCTTGTACTACTTGTAGCACTCTATGAAGTCGACAAGTCGACCACAAATGCAACGCAAAGCTACTACATACTAGGGCCGAACTTCGTGCGAGGAAACTCAAGAAGGATTGAGTTGTATTAAGTATTATAGTATTGGTATTATACTCAACCTTGTCAGGGGCGCCTTTGTGCTTATGAACAAGAAGAGAAGGAGGCATATATCAAAGCGAGCGGCCGAAGTGGTCTCCAACGCCTGTGTTTTTGAGAATTAGTGTGTATATACCCAACAATGATGCATGCAGTCATCTCTCGTTCTGTGTGCCCGACAGCCATTCGTACGGAATCAAGCAACATCTCACGGAAAGCCGCTATATCTAATATAACATTGGCTCATCTTTACTCCGTGACGAAGGTAGCTTCCATCAACATCCAACCTTGTTCGATGATCCGTTCGGTACCAATCGACATCTCAAGAGTGATCCTGGGTGTGTACTATACATACAGAGCAGAACTCTCCCGTCAGTAAAGAACAGCTCATGCCATATACACGGTTGCTTTCACCGCACAAGGAGACCTCGTTCTAGAACTAGGAATACGGCGTACCTGGTAGATATACGGCTTAGTGCCAGCTGCAGCAGCCACAATAGTCTTGACGAAGCCTGGTACTTCGGCCATGACATCAACGCGGTCTGTCCGCTCACCCAGACTACCCTCTACAGTAGCGCTCACGGGTTTACCATCTTTATTCGTGCCCTTCCACCCAAGTTTTACCGAAAGCGGCTCGGGCCACGCAGTGTCATCATCGTTCTTGACTTGCGTGTGAATGACTTCATGACCAGAGCCAGCAGTAATAATCTTCCCATCTTTGACGATGCCACCCACATTGACCAATGTGGTACCGTATGAAGCGGGAGTGGTGAATTCCATCATAATGGCAGAGTAGTTGGGGCCTTGGAAGTTGACAAAGTTCCACCTGGCAGCAGCATGGTGCGGCTTCATGCCCTGTAGAGCAAAGGAATACATGGCAAGGCCTTTAAAGTCAACAGGACCGTCAGGGGTAGTAATGGTACCTTCGGCGGAACATCGCGGCCAGAAGGCATGTCGAATGCTACCCCACGGGTTCTGGAGGTCGGTACCGTACTTGGTTGTGCCAGTCTTGCCAACAACGAAGCCAGGAGCGGTTTTGGTAATTTTGAGGTTGACAATCGATCTCTCATCGTTCATGCTCTTGATAGTATACTCGTTTCCGTCCTCGGAGAGTTCGAGAGCGCAGTCGTCGGCGTAGCAGGCGGTTTTGTCCTCGTTGAACTCGAAGTTGTTTAGAGGCGTTGAGCACCATAGGTGGGGTTTTGAGGGATCTTTGGAGAAGATCTTGGAGTTGAACTGGCATGTCGTTCGCATGCCACTGGTGGTTCAATAATATTGAGGTTTGAATTAGCTTAAAGATTCGCAAAAAAAAAAAAAAAAATGAAGAAGCTCCCAGGGTGCTTGGAAGTTTTGAATCTCGACGCACGCAACGTTACTGTAAATAACCTGCACAAGTCCAATGTCGCCATTATCTGAAGTCAGATAGAAGCTCTGCGTCTCGACACAGGTCGATTCCATGGCCTTCCATTTCAGATCATCTCGAGTGAGCTCGGTGTAAGGCGTCTCCTTGGCCTCTTCAGCTACTGATTTAATAGCAGAGGGCCCGTAGATAGGCTCCTGAGTGCCCGCCACGTTGGCCAATCTATAAACAAAACGAAAGGGTGGATGGGTTAGCTGATATTGCCAAGTCGGGAGGCGCAAGAGCGGCAGAGGATGACGAATAGAGTATGGAGTCTAGCATCACGACTTACTGCTGCTTTGCCCAATTGAACATGGTAATGGGGAAACTGGTGAAGCAATAAATTAAGAGAAGGGTACAAGGCCACGGGAGCAGGGAGAGGGCACAATAGGATGGAGCAGGGAAAGTGTGGATGAGAGAAGTTGAGATCCGACATGGACGACGACGGTTTGGTAGACTAGAGAGAGACCCGCGATACGTCAGGTCTGGTGCATTATAATCAATAACCAAGAACCAATACACGCAGGGTTTATCTCACCGCTAGAGGAGGGGCAACAGAGGTAAAGACTCTTTTTCCCGCACGAACACGTCAAGAGCAGCAGAAGAAGAAGTCATGACGCCGCTGCCCACATGGGAGTCAATTTAACCCGACTTTCAGAACCAGCAACAGAGTGGGCAGCGAGGGTCGGATTAAATTGACCACCGCTTGACACTCTAATCCACGCAAAGCACTTGAGCTGGCAGCAGGTGCAACATATTGTCGTAAGCCCTTGTACGAGGGGCTGGACCCATCAGGTGATGCCCGAGGGTACCTAGGTACCTAAGTACCTGGTGCAAACATACCTTAGTCACTTCTTGGACACGGAAATGGCTCCAACCCGGTATCCTAGCCTACAATACCCTGGCTCAATTCCAGAGACACTGGGTGGCCTCCAATCGCTTAACAAAGTTGCGAACTTTTGTCTTTATAGCTTGAGTCCTTGCAGGTACTTCTACCATCAAGTATGCTGCTACGGGAGAGGAAGCGCAATGATAAGTACCTAAGGTGATCTGCCGTATAGGTATAGAGACGGGGTGGTTTGCCATGCATTTACGCATGACCAGTACGACGATCTGCTAAAACCAAAACTTGTATCTTGGCCATGGCAGGGTAACTGTATCTGCGTTTATCAAAGACACCTTGGTTGCGCGTCCTGGACTCGGGGGGGTATACGCCTCATGTTAGGTCTGGATTGAAGTGGAAAACTGCAACGAAAACCCGCAACATCGTGGCACCACTGGTGCCAAGCGGCGACAGCATGACCGCTGGGGGATCGTTATACTCTTCTGGATTCATTGCGCGTCAACCCACAATGAATAATCAGCAAAGAGCTTCTCAATCACTTGCTAACGCCGGGAGTACGAGAGTAATCTATTCGAGTACAACTCATCCGACCACTCATGTACCACGGAGCCGATAACTGGACAAATATAGGGGGCAGGGCGTGAGGGAGCGTCTACGTCACGTACCCGGAGCCGGATATGTGCTTCTCTATGCGCAAGTCTCGAAGACGTTCAAGGAGAAGGCTTCGTCGGGCCAAATATCGATGGTTACGGAATTTCA
This sequence comes from Balansia obtecta B249, assembly GCA_000709145.1. Lineage (NCBI taxonomy): Eukaryota > Fungi > Ascomycota > Sordariomycetes > Hypocreales > Clavicipitaceae > Balansia > Balansia obtecta. The sequence goes on from JFZS01000088.1 coordinate 41,399, forward strand.
AAGGAGACGTGATTGAAAGTAACGATCGCTGTGGTTGGATACCGCCAGAATGCCGCCTAGTTTTTCCGATCCATTTGGCGCTGACGTCGTATTTACCCACAAATCATGCTTCCAGTCGTGCTCCCAGTCATATTATTGGTTACTTACGCTCAACAACACACTGGTACTTCCGTAAGCATACATCTCCCCACCCTCCCTAGGTACCCTGTCCTCTTTCCAGTGCTCTAGCGGTGAAATTGTGCTTCACTGCGACAAACTTTGACTTTCAATAATACCAACCCAGTCACGACGTCAACGCAAAAAACGATCATCTTGTCCTTTGCATCACGCCCAGGCACTCGCCTCTGCTTCCCTCCTCTCACTCACTGTCTTTGAATATTAGTCGAGAAGGGAACCTCGCATCCTTCTATCCTTAGGGCGTTTGATTATAGTATTCCCTTAGCATCTTCGCAGGGTTCAGCACGCGTTTCTGGCCATACTTTCCTGGCCGTCAACATCTTTTCTTGCTAGCGAATCGAGCTTGTCGCAACCAGCACGCATCGCCGTCACAGCCTCTGCAACTCATCGACGATCGTCATCGGCTAAAGTTTTGCCTCCTCGAGTATTCAGATTTGGCCACCAGATCGCGCGACCCGCTTACTGACGAAGCCATACATAACGTTGCAAGGCGAGGACGAGACGCGCAAATCGGGACACTTGAAATCAGGACGCTGCACCGACCCAGAAAAGAGATCACCGGACGGCACCGGTGCTTCATGGGCTGGATTTGGATTACACGCATCACAGTCGACTTTTCATATTTGCACAATGGAGGAAACGCAAGTCCTGCCGCCACCAACTACGGATCCTATATCGCGACCAAGTTCGACTTCTACATCAGCGTCTGCAAACTTGCAGCAACTACCCGGCATTTCAGTGCTCGCTACAAGCAATGCTACTCAAAGCCCACCACAATTAATGTAAGCCGCCCTCCTACGACCAGTGGCTATGGGCGCTATCGCGCTTTGGGGACGTGTCGCACGGTCCATTGGCAGTAGCAAATCTGAGCAACCAAATGCATGTTTATTTGGCTGACATTCATTCATCGTAGGGCCACTGCTGCGCCGCAAAATCCCACGTATGCGGGCGCAACACCCGCCACCACGAACGGCAATGGCAACTTGGTAAGTTCCAGCTTTCGTTATTGTAACTAAATCACCAAGCTGTGTGGCATATTTCCATTGAGCTCGATGGCATGATCTGTCGCTTCGGATCTTTCCTCGTATGCCTTGCGCATGGCCATCCCTTTCATCCCTATTGGTACCACTCAATCAATCCGCTCGGCCCTCAGACAGACGTCCTTGCGGACGTTATCTTCCCAGAAGGCGGGAGATAATAGTGGGCCACATGCCTTATCGAGGATGGATCCCAGACGAAGAAATAATAAAGCTTGCTTTATCTCTTCTTATCAGCCGGTCGCATGCAGGAGACCCCGAAACCTTTTTTTTTTTTCTCCTTCGTCATCCTTATCGGTCACGATAAGTCTTTATTTATCGCCCTGAACCAACCCAACCCCCCCCCCCCCCCCTCTCCTCCTGGACTCCTTCGCTCTACCGCACTCATAACTCTTTGCGCAATACCGGCACCATGATGGCAACTAACACTTCTGCGACACAGCCGACGTGTCAAAATTGTACAACGTCGACGACTCCTTTATGGCGCCGCGATGAGTTTGGCTCCGTTTTATGTAATGCCTGTGGGTTGTTTCTCAAGTTACATGGCAGACCGCGGCCTAGTTCCCTAAAGACCGACGTTATAAAAAGCCGCAATCGAGTCAAGACTATCCGACCAGATCTCGCTGCCAAGAAAAAGGTATGGGTCTAAGTGCCAACGCTCCCTGCGCCTTCCAGCTCGGTCGATGTGACTGACACAGTTTGCACAACTAGCAGCAGCAACAACAACAACAACAAGCCCAGGTTTTTGGATTAACAGACGTGAACGGCGCCGATCTCGCAGCTCAGAATACCGCCGCCCAAGCGATCCGTCAAACGTCGCAGAAGTCGGTCAATGGACACGAAGGTCCCGAGCCTGCCATTTCCCGTAGCGGCACCCCATCCATGTACAATCAAGGTCTTTCATCATTCATGGTGGATGACCCTTACCAGAATGGCGGGTTCAACGGCACTCCCGAACACATGGATCGCGATACGCCCCAGACTCACGAGCAGCTTATAGCGCACAATTCGAGCTTGAAAACTCGGGTCAGCGAGCTCGAGGTGATCAATGAACTGTTCCGAGGGCGACTCAGTCAACTGGAACAACAAGAGGCGGCTGCTCGTAGGGGACAAGAAGTTGCTGGCGTTGAGCAGACCCAGCTCCGCGAGCAATTGGAGGCTACGCAAGCAAGCGAGGCGCAACTGCGATCTCAACTTGACGATAGCCACCGTCGGGAGAACAGTCTGAAGCGTCGGCTGGACGAGCTCGAGCTCGAGCTCGAAGCTGCCAAGAATATCTCCAAAGGTGGATCAAGTCGACCGAGCAAGCGACCACGTGTAGAAGAAGATGAACCACCGGCACCTGCTGCTGTGTCTAAGCCAGGGCAGGATGAACTTACCGACCCGCTACTCCAAGTAGTCGACACAGTGGACGTGAGACCCATGGAAGAGGCGCAAATACAAGAAATGATTGCGGAACCGACCACGACTGAAACACCTCCTGCGCCTACCGACTTAACCGATTCCTGAAGGACCTAAATACTTGGGTCGATCACATTAGACCCAACTGCTCATGAAATCCCTCCACTTCCGTCACTTTTGTTCTGGGTCTGCAATACTTAGCTGATCTTTGCGACATGTAACTACATAATATGCTTGTAAGCAGAGCGCGAAATCGGCCGCTTTTCAAGCTCAATACCATTCTGTGACAGCGGCGCATCAACGTCCTTTTTGTGTCCGATTTCATGTTTCTGTATACTTAGTTGCATCTGACGAGAGTTCTAAAAGCCAACGGCGGGAAACTTTGTGGACTGGAACAACAAGGGCCAGGCGGAACAAAGACCAAACGAAGCGAAAACAAAAAAAAATAATGAACTAACTGATACCACGTACCTACCTGTCTGATCTGTGTCCTGCAACCTTGTCTTCACCACCCAGGTATTGACTGTTGTGTTGTTTGTGGCGGGAAAATAAGTAAGCTCTACCAGCGAGCGGGAGGGAGTTTTGAAGATGGGGGAGTTGCTGGCGTTGCGGAATCTTATGGTATTATCTTGGAGCGCAGATGGCAATATGGGAAGTGTTTATAAAAATGAAACATTTACATGAGCCATTCTTACATGCCGACTGCCATTTCAGACCAATGATTGGTGTTGTGGTGGTGGTGGTGGTGGTGCAGCTGCATAGTGGACTGGACGCTGCGTTACGGAGATTGAACGTGGCCACCATGTTGACACGCCTCCGCGCTGGGCCAAAAATTACCCGCTAAATTGATATACATCCGTACAAGCGCGTTCTGGGCTAGTACAAGCGAAAAAAAAATGAGTGATCGATCCAACGACTTGGAGCACCCGTCTTGATTGAAAGTTGAGCAGCGCGCTGCGTCACGGGCTTCCGGCTGATGATACCTCACCGAGTACTTCATTGGACGCGTCTTGCTGACGATCCCCACTTTGGTGTTCCGCTGGGGACTTAAAGTTGGCGTGGGTGCCGCGGGAACCCCGCCATTTAATAGGTCGAAAGCAGCGGGGCGCGGCTTTTAGTGTCTCTGGCGGCAGCTGTCTACCAGGCGTCAGACTAGATCCGATATCTCTCACAACCAGCTCAGCTACTGTTGTGCTCTGCAGGTCTGGTCGAAATGTGCGGGAAAGGATAAAAACATCAACAGCTCACCCCTCTCCCCGCGCGTCTGGACCTGACCTCGTCAAGATCTCCCCGAGGCAGTTTTTTGGGCGCATCGAGGACTCGGCCTTTTCATCCATCCGCCCGCGCGCTACTTTACTTTACTATAACCCACGCGTCTCGGCTCATTTACATCACGCACTAGCCTTTTTCTTTTTAGCTTTTTTTTTTTTTTAAACCCACGCTAAGAAAATGGCCCCTATAACGGCGAAAGGTGGCCCCCGCCCCCGATGGCCAACCAGTGCGCAGACGGCCCGGCCGCGACCAAAGCCGGTGCAACCTTCGATCCTTAAAGGTATCGGGGGGAAGACTGTCTTGCCTAGTGGGAAAAGACAGTAAGAGCACATACGCCCTCTTTTCACAGAAACACCTCTTTCTCTCCCCTAAAAGGAAAGAAGGAAAAAAAAAAAGTTAAATCATGAGGAATTTTCTAATTTCGTAATTCTAGTCGGAAAATACTTAAAGACACTGTCCGAGGCATAAGTAAGTCCTTTTTTCTTCTTAGCCTGGTTTAAAAATGCTGCGGCGTGGTGGCTGTGAGAAGCTGACTTTTTTGTTGTAGCCAAGCCTGCGATCCGGTAAGTCGTGACGCTGTCATTCTCGTCGGTTGGGAGCTCTACTGACGGGCTGCGTAGCCGGCTTGCGAGGAGGGGAGGCGTGAAGCGCATTAGTGCGACTGTATATGAGGAGACGAGGAATGCCCTCAGGGCGCGTCTGGAAGCGGTATGTCTGTTTCTGTCCTTTTTGCTCGGGGAGTGTGTGCTGATTGATGGTGCAGGTGCTTCGGCTTTGCATCATCTATGTCGAGCATCGGAAGGCCTCGACCATTACTATCCAAGACGTACGTGCCCCTTGTCTGCGCTTCCTCGGCCTCTTGGAGCCGGTTCTTTATACAACCCATGGCCTTTGCTATCGTCATACACACTCCTTTCTGATGCTCCACTACGTTGTCCTCGTTCTAATCACCCAATATGCTTCCCATTTCATCTCCAAGTTTTTTCCATACCCCTCGATCTGAACACTCACATCAAAAAAAAAAAAAAAAGGTCCTCTGCGCGCTCCGGAAGTTCGGCCGACCCATCTATGGCTTCGAGTATGGCAAGACTTAGTCTTCGCAGCTCAAACACACATTCGCTTCTCAGATTCAAACACGCAGCTGTCGAGAATGCAGCTCTGCCGGCGTGTCAGGGTGCCAGCAATGACCGCCATTGCAAGATATCGCTTACTCTGCCAAGAATGGTAGGATTGTTCGTAAGAAATGCTAGGAATACGTGATTTGTTTTTTTTACTTGTGCATTTAGGAAATATTGACATGCAATGGATTAGCTCGTATTAAGTCGGGAGGTACATGGTTTTTATTTTCTTGTCGTTCTTTTTGCTACAGTGTACGGACTAGGGGACTCTGCTCTTCGTGGTTTACGAGGGCTTGCTATGGCTTGGTTGTCACGCATTGGCGTGCTACAAAATGTAACGATGCTTATGACGTGCTGGGCTTGGATGAAAGGTAACAATGATAACTATATCTTCTGCGGGTCAACTTGCGCGATGCGCTAATGTCGCCCTTTGTGAGATGCAATCGAGTGAGTGGCATTTCTTCTGCAGGTTAATTTGTGCGATGCGCTCATGTCCCCCTTTGTGAAATGCAATCGATTGGCATTAATGAGCGATAGCTATGGAAAGCTGGGGTATCCTAAAACGAACGAAAAGAGTCTCCTCCCACATGCGGCGCTAGGGTGATTTCTAAATATGCAGTAACATTTCTGCAATCCCATGTATGACGAGAAAAAAAATCACCTCTTCTTCTTATTGGCATCCCATGCCTCGACAGCTCGATCCAATGCCCTGGCGGCACAAAGCTCGTTCCTCCGGAACACCTTGTTGAACAGTCCTGGCAGGACCATGACGCTGTTGGCATGTTCCTGCGCAAATCCGACCTGGGCGTCCTTGCCGCACCTGTCCCTCGTGTATCGCACGGCCTCACGGAGCAGCTCTTTGCCCACGCCCTGCCCTCGGTCCGAGGCCGCTGTCGTCCAAGCACGTATTACACCCTTGCCGCCTCTCAGACTGGCGCTCCGGCTCCGGTTCTTGCGCTTACCGGGCGGGGTGGCGGGAGATCTCTTGAGCTCCAGGCGCAGGACGAGTGCGCCGACGAGGCGGGGGCCAATTTTGGCACCGAGGACGACGTCTTCTTCTCCTCCGTAGACGGCGTGCAGCCAGTCCTCGTTGATCCTCTCCGCAAAGGTGGCGTATCGCGAGGCCAGGAAGCGGACGGCGGCAACGTACAGCATTGTGATGCCGCTGGCCAGCATGAGCGCGCGGCTGGCATCTTTCTCCGCGTCTGAGACGTAGACGAAGCGGTGGACGGCGACCCAGGAGGAAAGCATGCCGATGAGACAGAGGGGGTGGAAGATGACGGCTTTGATGGCCATCGGGGCCATGTCGGATACGGATTGGGCCACGAGCCGGAGGCCCTCGGATTTGTCATCTGGGGCGGTGAGGGCGTCGAGGGACAGAGGTGGGATGTCGTCGAGAGCAACCAGGGAAGATTCGGACGAGATGGTAGAGCATGGTGAGGGCTGGGTCCACGTCGCTTGTGCTGTGTGTGGCTCCAGATAGGGCGTGTTGTAGTTGGACGAAAGGGCGGACGGAGACAGTACTAGGTTTGCTCGCAGGCATGTGAAGAATGCTGGGCAGAGCGTGGAGGGTTAGCGAATCGTGGCCATGTACATGAGACAAACACATGACTCCCAAGGGCACATCTTGAGCGCCCTGCCTGACTTCCCGATGTTGACGGCCATGCTGGTTGGTCACCGACTAGGTTTCGGAGAGAACAAGCTCGCTAAGACGGCCCCTTGTCTTGTCCTTGTTTGTCCTTGTCCTGGCCAAGGCAGTGGCAGGCAAGGCAGGCAAGGCAGGGCTCAGACCAATTGGGTCCACCGCATCACACCAACTAGGGACAAATACGACGCTCTTAATGCTTCCGCAGCTGGAACCGGCCGAGGTGGGAAGGTTGGCAAGAAAGCAAAGACAAGAAGAGGTGGTACAAGTAAACCTAAGGAGGCTAGGGAAGGGCAGAAATAGGAAAGGGAGCCAGGACGCAACAGGACGATGGTGGCTTGAAACAACGACATGGCAAAAGGATGAGGACACAAGCGGACAACGTACCGGCACTGCTTCGAAGCCCAGGGACAAAGCCAACTCTCTCAGCAACGGACCCGGGCCCGCACTTTCGTAGGTCAAGCTCCCGCACGCCGGCTCGCTCCATGTTCAGAAAACCTGCTCGTCCAGGAAAGGCTCAGGCGAGAGCATGCATGTGCTCCGTATGAAGGGCCGAAGGGAAAGTCTCAGTCTGCACGCCGTTTTATCGCATTGGACAGACAGCCCTGTGTACTACCAGCGAAGATCTGAATGACGAACGCCGTCTTACCGCACAAACGTCGGGATGGTCGAGAAGGAATGCGAGAAGCCACGCCAGGTGGGAAGATGCTGGATTTGGGTGGATATCCGAACAAACGCACACAGAAGAGGAAGAAAGCAAGAAAGCAAGATGAAAAAAAAAAAAAGAAGAGAGAGAGAACAGGTGCCGAGAAGCAGAAATGGTAATCCAACAAGATATAGACTGGGGAAAACCAAGGGCAAAATAATTAGTAAAACGAGAAGGGTACAAGGTGAAGGTAAGAAGAGAAAAAAAAAAAAAAGAAAAAAAAAAAAAAAAAACTAAAGCAGGGTCAAAACGGCCATATATCCCCAGGGAGCGGAACCGCCCAAACGCCGTCGGTTGCGGTAGCCGCCACAACCCCCCAGTCGTCGTCCTCGATGTCTCAGTTCTTTGGCGTCTTTCTTTTTATACCATCCGCTAATTAGTTGCTGTGATGTCCGTTTTTGCGCACGGGCAGGGAATCCAGGAAAATGAAGGGCGTTGGAATCTTGCTCACGCCTTCACGCGACGTAGAAAAGAAGGACAGTCACACGCGGGCTTGATTCGATGCAAATCCGAGATACGGCAAAGTAGGACATTTATTGAATTGAATCGAACACGTTGGGTTAATCCTCATTACGGAGCACTCCGTAGCCGCAATGGACCGAGCCAGCCACTTGGAAAAGTTTTATGTATCCTGGGCACAGTAAGCATGTCGTGGCATGGTCGCTCAGGCTTATCGTCTTCATGCAGGTCATGCCATGTTACCAGAGAAGAAAAATCAGAGGCCTTGGCGTCACTGGCCGATAGAGGAAAGCGGTTGTTCCATCTTAAGTGCGGTCCCGAAACACATGACAAAAGCTTTCCGCGGCCGTCTGGTGGTCGTTGAAAAAGTTGTTTGATGGATGGACTGGCCAATTGGACTGCAGTGAATTATCGCATCACCTCCTGTACAGAGAAATAATGCTGCCGTGCGTTGCGCCCGGACCCATTTCACATTTCACGCGGGGTGACAGATGAATCCGAGACTTAGCACAGACAACGGAGTGGGCATTGACCGTGGGCAATAGGGGTCAGATGTCGGACTAAACTATCGACACCTGGCTAATCTGAATTGAGTTTTTTTCTACACGCAGTATAACTACCAGTTAGGTACCTAGGTATAGGTGCCATGAGATAGGAACCTGCACACATGTCCTCGATAAACAACAAGGGAAGGAACGAAGGCCGACCCTCTCTCCTTCCAGGCTTTCTCGCTATCGTGGTACGCGTGGTACGGATCCCCGCAACTTTCTTTCTCGACTGCCCGTCCACGTAGCAGTCGATCGAGGTGGTTACGCCAGATCTTCACCGTCTTACGTCAACCGTCCAAGACCCCTAGTATGAACACCAACCACTTCTCTTTTCCCACCGCAAGCAGCACGGCAGATGTCGGAGTGAGCAAAGCCAGAGGAAGAAAAGACTTCATCTTTAAAAAAGATAAGAAGATAGCTTCCCGGCCCCAGCAAAGATCATCTGCCGCCACTGCCTGCCGCCATCACGATTGTATGTATCCATCTAGCGATAAGCAATCGTCAATCCACTGTATCAGCTCACAAGACAATAGGGCCAGAGCTCCTCCGCCCCAAACACAATTGGCTGCTGCTACCGAGTCCGTGGGTTCAATCCTAATAGTCCTCAGCATGGGACGCCTGAGTTGTATCATTCACTCACCGACACTTATGGATCCGTGCCTTTTTTTTTTTTTTTTTGTTGTGTGTGTGTGTTCCGTTTTGTCTCTTGCACCGTCTTTGTCCGCCCCTGCTGATGTGATCCAAGAATAGACTATTACGAATCCTTTGAATTTGTTGTATTGTCGTCATGACTTAATTACTCTAGCCCCGACCGGTTTTCGATAACGCAAAGCCGCCTGATTTGCTGGCTGCGTCCCGACAGATGCAGAGGGACTTGTTCGCAAAGTCATGCCCACAGCCGCGAGAATGTTTCAGCATAATCTATTGCTTATTTGCCTGAACTTTTGCCGATCAGGATAGCAGGGTCCCCTGTTCCCATAACAGGGCTGACGGTCATCGTCTCGTCTCATTGTCCCCATGCTCTATGGCAATGTATTGGACCAGCATAAGCGCAAAGCAGAAGTACAAGCACGAGCACAAGCACGATAAAAAGGTGAAACAAGGTTGATGCGTGCGACGCCGCCTGAACATGACATGCCGGGACATCTTTCATACTCATATTTGTCCATCTGTCACGTCCCGCCCCGCTACCTGAAACGGAGACGGCGTAGACGGCTAGCTTGCGACCAGACCTACCGATGCTCAAACTTAATTAAACCTCGCGTCGTCTGTTGAAGGGGGTGGGGAGAGAGGGTGGCTGACGACGATCAAGACTCTTGGTTCGTGGTTGCTTGTTGCTTGTGCCCTAGCCTGCACGGACTCCACATGCTGACGTACACCCTCACACCTCCTCACACCTCCTCCTGATCAATCGATAGATACGTATGAAAGTCCATCGTCTCTGATACGCAACCTCTACATGCCGGAACTCCCTGCCAGGCGTGCCGCACGCTCCAACACCGGCAGAACAAAGGGAAGCGCCGCCTTCAACTCGTTCAGCTCATAATATCATTAGTAAAATCATCTCATTCCTTCATGAGCGACCGCCGAGATTATGCCCCTTCTGGGAGAGATGCCTCGGGCTTGCCGAATTCGACTGACTTGGCTTTCTCCAAAGTATTGTCCATTGGCTCCTGCGGATTGTTCATTCCATCTCCCGTGCTTGATCCTGGATCGAGCGTTCTACAGACGAAACAAGATTTGGTGAGACCAAGGCGGCTTGCTTATCATTGGTTTGAGACTGACAGCTCCTTGGATTGGACCCTACCATTCGAGGGGCATCCATCTGGACAATGCCGAGAGTGCAAGCTTGTAGACTCGTCCAAGCCAAGAATATCCGACGCACGCAGCGCAATGGCTCCATTGTAGAGTTTGGTGAGAATGACAGTCAAGGCCGTCCACATATTGGTCTCGGTACCAATTCGAAACTAACTGCTAGCTACACTGCACGCCAACCAAGAGATAACGATGGCGTTTTTGGAGGAGTCTTGATGCATTTAAGCCCCAGGTTCCCGAGAAGTAGACCCCGCCATGGGATCTCTTTCTTGCCGTCCTCACTAGCTGTCGTCTAGATCATAAACCAGATTTCTTAAAACCTGGCGTCAAGCAAATGACGCGAGTCATATGTCACACTGGTCGAGCTTGCCGGGGCGACGTCCACGAGCTTATCAATAACTTCACGATAAAGAATACAACTTCCATACAGACTTTGAAGCAGTACAAGTACGCCCTGCCTTTAAAAAAAAAACCAGTATCATGCTTATAGGACTTCACTGCCCGTAAAGAAGTAGTATATTTGCATTTTTTTAAAAGGGGGATTTCATCCCCAGTCTTTTGAATCTTTCTGCTCGACAGTGGAATCCTGATATGCGAACTTGAGAGCCTGCGGCCTTTCTGCAGCTCGGAGAAAGTGTTGCCCCCCCCCCCCCCCCTCCAGGACGGACCGATTGGCCGAATTGGGAGTTGAGCTCCAAAGGTACCAATCAAACAGGCAGAAGCAGAGCAATACAAGTATTCGTATGTTGCCCGGTATATAGAGGTGTAACTTGAAGATTACTTGCGTATGCGCGTCATGGTTACATCGCAGGGTTTGCGATATCGAAGGGTTGGTTGCTCCGCGATGACCAGTAGTCCCGCATCCTAACACCTCGGGATTGAACAACCCAAGAGACTCCAAGAAGGAAAGTTAAAGTGAAAAGAAGCAGTAAAATTTTGGTCTTTGATCTCTGGTATTTTCATTCATCTATACGCTCAAGAGAGTTGTACGCATTTCCAAAACGAGCTGCGAAAGATTCCCTCACCCACAGCTCGTCCCCCAACATGGCTCACGCGGACATAGCTCACTCGAACATTCATATGAAGTGGTCCAGAAACATTGCCCCTGTGCTTACAGTCCAGTCAGGCGCAGAAGTCAGCTTCGACCTCCGGGACGGTTATAACAACCTCATCACGCCCGGCACCGAGCCAGACGACATCCCTGGCCTCGACACAAGCCAAGCAGTCCCTGCCTTTGGGCCGGTAGCTGTTGAGGGAGCCGAGCCGGGAGACGTGCTTCGCGTCGACATCTTGGAGCTGAGGCCCGCGGCATACGGCTGGACTGCGATCCTGCCCAACTTCGGGCTCTTGAGGGACGAGTTTGCCGGCCCGCACTTGAAGTTCTGGGACCTGAGCACGATATCCGATGGCTATGCCGAGTTCGCGAAGGGCATCCGCGTGCCTACGCAGCCGTTCCTAGGCGTCATGGGCCTCGCGCCCCCGCACGACGGCGAGCTGAGCACGGTACCGCCCTACGACTGGGGAGGCAACATCGACTGCAAGCACGTCACGACCGGGTCCAGCCTGTACCTCCCCGTGCAGACGGTCGGCGCCCTCTTCAGCTGCGGCGACGGCCACGCGGCCCAGGGTGACGGCGAGGTCTGCGGCACGGCGATCGAGACCCCGATGAGGGCGCGCCTGCGGCTGACGCTGGAGAAGGACAGGCCCTGGGTCAGGTCGCCGCACTACATGACCTCGTCGGCAGCAGAGACACGGGCTGGGCATACGCGCGGGCATACGCGCGGGCAGGAGTACGCTGCCGTGGGCATCGACGCGGATCTCCTGGAGGCAACGAGGAAAGGCGTCCGCGGCGCAATCGGCTGGCTCGTGGCGGAAAAGGGGCTGTCGAAGGAGGAGGCCTACATGCTGTGCTCGGTGGTCGCGGACCTGAAGATGGTCGAAGCGGTCGACATGCCGCATTATGCTGTTGCGTGCTCCATCCCGTTGAACATATTCTGCGAGTGAACGGATTCGGCAAACGTACTTTGGCCAGGGATGGTTATGTCGACATGGAGATTGTTTTGATCGGGCGTGATTTTCTTTTGTATCCTTTTGTATCCTTTTGTATCCTTTTTTTTTTTTATAAAAAAATTTCTACTCAGCATGCTGTATAAGGACACAAGGAAAGGGAGACGGTGTCATGCGTCGTTTTGAATGGGTTGGCCCCGCTTTTATACCCGTGCTGGCTGTTGACCGAACCGTATACTCCATACGCTGCATCTCATAAAAGCCTGAAAAGACGTAGAAAGATAAAGCATGCATCAGTACGGCCATGCCTCGACCAGAGCCGCACAGACATTGGAGAAATGACTTGGGATACGCAGACAACACAAACGACCAAACAGGTCATGCACGAATCCAGGCAGTGAGTGTCCACGCAGCACACTCTCTGGTCGAAAATCGGAAAGCAGTCCGTTCAGAGACTGCAGCACGTCACGCCCAAAACCCCATGTCGAATTCCCTTACATCTTCTTCCGTACGATTCGATCCGCCAGGGTGCCAGGTACCGCGGTGTCTGGCTGAGGCAGGAATAAAACGTAAAAGCCCGACTCCGCGCCATCTCACCAGGTCGGATGGCCAAAGTTCTCGAGACTGCGTTCCATCCAAACCCATCCGTCACCGTTGTCCAGTCCATTCTCATCCGGCTCCGACTGAATTGCCAGACTTTGAATCTTTCTCCCTCCTTCTCATAAATCAAGTCAGTGCCGAGGGGAGCAGTAATCCCGCATAGCCTCGTGTCGGCGCTCAACTTCCACAGCATGAAGGTCACCGCTGTAAGTAACTAGACAATAAAACAGAGAACCTTTATAGAGCGGCGCTTTTTCTTCTTTTCTCACAGGTTATAGATATACGTGTATCCTATCAAAGCGCTGAGACCAATTCGGCTCGACAATGCCCGGCTCACGCCTCAAGGCGTGCAGCACGACAGACGCTTCATGATCTTGCGCGTCGACGACTCGGACCCTTCCAAGCTGACCAAGGTCCAGATCGCCAAGGAACATGGGTGCGGCCTCTTCCGGCAGGCCATTGTCGGCGACAGCATCCACGTCTCGTACCTCACGCCCAGGGAGCCTCTTGTGCCTCGTCATCCGCACCAGTCCACCGTCCTGGAGGTCCCTCTCTGCCCAGACACGTCCGGGCTGGAAAGCGTCCAGGTCGACCTGCACCTGAGCGCCGTCACGGCATACCGGATGGACGCCCGCTGCAACGACTGGTTCTCGGCGTGCTTGGGCTTCGCGGCCGTGCTGGTCTACATCGGCGACGGCCGAAGACCTGTCCTCGGCACATACGCCCCCGGGACGGCAGAGGGTCCGGCTCGGCAGCGAGGCTGGCTCCCGACGCTGTCGAGGCCGCAGCCCGAGCCGGAGAAGCCCTGGCTCAGCTTCACCGACCTCGCGCCCTTCCTGGTCACGAGCGAAGAGTCTCTGGCCAACGTCCGGCGCAGGCTCCCGTCCGGCACCGGCCTGGACATGACCGCGTTCCGGCCCAACATCGTCGTCGACGGCGAGGCCGACTTTGACGAGGACTTTTGGCTTGAGCTCGCGGCCAATGGCGCGCCGTTCCTGACCTTGACAAAGATGTGCGGCCGCTGTTCGTCCCTCAACGTCGACTACAGCACTGGCCGCATCGCCGAGGGCGAGAGGGGCTCCGTGCTCAAATGCCTCATGTCTGACCGGCGCGTCGACACGGGCGCAAAGTACTCGCCCGTCTTTGGCAAATACGCCTTCTTGAATGAGCACCGGGCGAACATGGTGCTCTCTGTTGGTGACGAGGTCACCGTTACAAAGCGAGCAGATGAGCGTCCCGTCTTCGATTGGCCCCTGGGGTCCAGAGGCGCTCAGCCTCAAGTCTATCAGCCGTCGTAGAAATCCCCCATCTTTGGGCGCCCCCCCCCCTTGACAGTACTCCATCTCTAATTCCAAATTGTCCGCCCTCACGGAAAACAGGGGAGTGGGTTCCTGGCTAAGACTTCGTCCAAGACCGTGTCTCAGAATCGGGCATAGGAACCGGTGACGGGCAAGCCACTCCGCGTGTCTCACTCCCGGCGAGAGAACGACTTTCCCGTCGTCTCTTCAGCCTGGAATTCAAATGCCTCATACTCGTCAAGGGAGGGGGAGGGGAAGACTATCTCAAACAAGAGAACATCGCTTAGTGAATCAATCTCAACAATGTGCCACCAATGGTGCCAAACCTTGACAGAATATGTGAAGCGTGCCATAAATGCGTCGAAACCCTGACTGAGAAATCATCATAGTGACCCATAGAATCCATCGACTCTTCGTCTTAGATCTCTACCCTGCGCCCCAATTCCAAAACCATCGGCGGGATCGTCACCGGAATCGCTGCGTCTCTAATCTCGCTTCCCTAGATCAATATATAAAAAGCGCTGATCGAGTCATGTTACAGCATCGGCAGCCGCTCTCTCGGCTCAACTCCGCTCGAATAGAGCATGTTACACACGGGACTCCTCGATGTCGAGCAAACTTGCTTCATGGGCTTGGGCTACACGGAGGTTTGGTGTGTACTACGCCTTTCTACGACCATTGGATGCTTCCGTGCTGTTGCACCGCAAATTCCCGGGAAGAAGCTAAGGCTGTGGCGCGAAGCTTCTTTCCCACTAGCGACGTCAGAATGTCTCGGGAGACGAGGGCTTCGGTGCTTCTAGAATACATGCAGTGCTTCAGTTGGGTGACACTGCCTGGTTGCACACCAGAGCGGCAAACTTCCCTTACAACGAGGCAACAAGACTAAGCCGGAAGGGAAAGAAGGCATGATCGTTGAACCTGCTATCAAGATGACGGAATTGTGGGAAAAGAGTTCAAAATTGGGCTACTGCACAGAGCACCTGCTGCCAGGAACCGGAGGCTTTTAGCGTCAGATCAGGATGCTGAAATATTTGGCATGAAAATCAGCGCTTCTATCCATATACATCTGGCCAAGCCAAGCTCTGATGATTTCTCGTTCAACTATTGGTAGAGACCCCCGAAACATTGTCGCATTTCAATTGCCTGAGCATGAGTCTAATTTACAACGAAGCAAAAATTTCTCAGTCAAATGTTGGAACATGATCAAAGAGAAAGGTGAAAATGACAATAGAAAGGCTGAGGATAATTGTGAAAGACGCACAAAGGGTCGGCAACGGCCGTTTTGAGAATCAATGACCACAGTAGCTGAAAAGCAATCAGCCATGAAGCCACACATGGTTTTCTCAATTGAGTAGCTCGCCGTCGCTAGTGTACCAGGCTTCGTGGCCCTTGTCCTTGAGCAGCATCCATTGTCGTCGTTCGTACGGTGCTAAGCTGTCTGCGTGCAAGCACGGCAAACGTGAACTTTGCAGTACACGCATTCAAAAATCATCCAGTGTGGCCCTGAACAGCAGTGCTTACACATCCACTGCACAAGCGTGCTATCAGATTTGATAAGATTGAACGAATGCAGGCATGAGTTGGACATTTTCATGGAGTTGGTAGGTGAGCCGGTGCTGCAAATACGAGTCTAGGAAGTCGGCTCCCCTAGTATTCTGTTTGGGTTAGCATCTCTTTGGTAAGATATGCGTTGAAGTGAAAGATGAAAGCGGTCTCAGTACCTGATGGTTCGTCGGCGACTGATTCTGAACAGCCGTCAAATGGCGGTGTCAGTTGGAGTTATCTCCACAAAGAGCACACTGAGGGGGCTTGGAACAGAAAAAAAAAATTTTCGACAAGGCAAAGTACAGCTGTACGATGGGATTTTCAGTGAGGTTGGGATTTTAGCAGACGTGGATGAGTAGGTCAAATATTGTTCAATAACCCTCTGATGGTTGAACATAGGCCAGAGTATATATAATCAAGAGTCAAGTCAAACAACCGGAGCCTCCCTAGAGCTACGTGTTTGCCCTGGTTTCCTTGTGTAAGCCTGCGTCAAACGAGGCCATGTAAGACGCAAGAGGTGGAAAGAGCAGTGTCTCTGATGTGCAAACGAAAGCCCTGACCGAGTGTACTATACGTGAACCTGATCTCTTGATGCGTGTGCAGAAGACGGTGAATAGAAAACGGCAGAGTTCCCTGATCAATACGGACAGATTAACGTAAACGACGGGTTTGGCTGATGTACGATATCGTTCGAGTCTGAATCTGGAGCTGGGGGGGTGGGTAGGGGGGAGGCTTTCTGCGGAGTGGGTAGTAATATATGTAGCATTGGTTGATGGAGATAAGGGGTATGTATAGGACGAGCGAATGATGGTCAAGTTGAAGTCCTACCCTGGTCTGAGATATATGGAAATGTGAGGTTAGATCAGGGCAGGCAGGTGTGGTTAGTTCCGAAGGGTTGGTTGGAAGGAGCCATCGGCTGCTCTCGTCACCCTCTCCCTCACCCTCTCTCCCTCACCCTCTTTTCACTTCCTCACTTCTGCCTGGACCGGACTGGCTGGACTGCTACTTGTCGGCCCCTCGACGGCGTACACATAACCCTCAATCCTCGTGGATTTGACTCGTTCGAGCTTGTCCCTTTTGTCTCGCCAGCTAGCTCCAGCTAGCCAAACACGGGTTCTGTCTACCCACCTTTTTCTTCCCTTTTCCTCGCCAAAAGCATTTCAACCAGAGACTGAATTAATCCTATCGGGCCTGAGCGACCAATGACCTTTCTCTGTTGGCTTTTCCATCAAGACACGTCCCTGTGGCTCTGGCTCTCAGCAGGGATCCAATCCCCAATCACTGTTCGTCGAATACGGGACGCGTGCTTCCAGAGACTCCAGAGACACACGGTGGCGGGCCTTGCTGGCGTGAATGCCTCAGCAATACGGCGTGCAGATACGCCGACCCGCCAGCGTCCAATGTCCAACGTTGGGAGAATGACTACAAGATGTCGCAAGGGAAGGTGGACGCAGCAGCGGCTGTACATAGTCACTTGTACTGTGTGCTGCCGTGATTAGCTGCTCTACCCAACGGAGCCTCCGACAAAGAGCACAAGGATGGATCCGAAGTTCGACGAAGCACGTGCTTTCTGGCCCACGCTGGCCCACGCTGGCCCACGCTTGGCCCACGCTGTTCCTACTGCTTGCTACCTGTTACCTGCCATCCACAGTACCTTCTCCTGGCGATGATTCGGGCTCCGGATTTCATAGCCGACTTTGCCGTTGAGAGTTGAGAGCTGAAAGGGGGGCACGTTGAGCACACGGTTAAAGCAGCTGGGGAGCTTCATCCATGTTCGGATACACCCAAGGATTCGCAGCAGGGCTTTTAAGAGCAACCTCGCATCACACAAATGAAACACGAGGCTTCTGGACAAGAACCAAGCATTTGGAAGCCTCTTGTCTGAGAAAATTCCCCTTTGAGGCTTCCACCAGGATACGACATGCATGAGCCCTGAACCTTGCTGCATAAACAAGTCAGCTAGTACGGAGTAGCTCCAACCGTGCACTGGGGTCGTAGGTTCATGGTCTTCCTCTCAACCGACTTCAAGTGATTGGTGACGCCTGTTGTCCCCGTGGATAGATGCAGGGCTGCTACTGTTCTGACGTTGCCCTCGTTTGCCATCTTGACCGGCTAGCTAAGCGGCAGAAACCTGCAACATTACCTTGATTTTTTTTTTTTTTTTTTTTTTTTTTCGTTTAGAATCACACAGCAGCCGCAAAATAGGCCTGCAACGCTCTCTTACACGTTTCTGTTATGTAAGTATGAATTGGTCTTGGTCTTATTTTTATAACTTCTGCTCGCCTGACCACGTGGCTTACATCCTAGTTGCGTGCGTGGCTGTGCCTAGGCTGTGTTTTGTTGCGTTTGTTGATCGAACAAGACCACGCCATTCGCTGACTGGTGTCAATGAATTTGTAGGGAGGCATTGTTCTGACCAAGATTGATTATCCGCCTACTCTCTCAAAAGTTCATCTACAATATATCAACCACATTCCACAGCCTTCCAAGAGATGGCGTAACGGAGCCGCGCGGGCGTGAGCCAGGGGTACTCCATCAGACATCATACGTTCGACATGTTACCCTTGTTTGCGTTCCTGACGAAGTAAGCCACGAGCACACCATGGTCACCCCGCACGGCATGCACCGCACCCTTCCCGTCTCGTGGATCGGACACCCGTATTAACTGTACTTGCCCCGAGTATCAGTACAAATGTGTGAAGTTCCCCAGCACATAGCAAGTCGATTTGAGATATCCCGGTGCGGCCAAATCCACATCCCAAGGATAGGTCTAGTGCCTGCGGCGAAAGGTCGTGTACGGACCTGGCGGACTCGTGCCTCTAATGTACCATGTGCGCGAATCCGAGCGATAGAAGGGATGGATACAAGGAACACACTAATCCTGTAGTAAAGTAGGTACACGAGTGCAAAAAAAAAGGATCTTTAGTCCAACGTAAAAAGACAACTAAAATTCCTTCTGTAGTTTCGTGTGCTTAAGCGTCTTCGCTCGTCTTGTCCCATGTCGTGCCCATCAGCTCCTGGAGGTCCTTCTTATCTTCACTTGCACTTGGTCAAACACCCCTGCTGTCCTGTGGCCCAACCTATGTCCCAGCCTATGGCCCAACCTCCAGCCTTGGCTGCATCGCGAATTCCTAGCCTTGTCGCGCTTGCATAGTGGTGGGTGTGCGCTTTCGGCCACAGTTCCCCGTGTATGTGCCTCTTCCTGCAATATGAGTCAATCTCTGGATTCTAGTATAATCTTCATTGGCTCGCAAGCTAATTTCAACCTAGCTGTTACGCCATGACCCTCAAAGGAATGGGATGGCATGTCAAAATCACCACTCGAAGAAGAGAAAAGGTAGAAATCCCTGTGCATTAGAAAACTGTGTCCAAAGTTTTTCCTTTTTATTCCTTTATCCCTCACCTCTATTCTGTACGAGCGATCATAATTTACAAGTCCAATAAAGTGTCCATTGGGGGGGAAAGAGAGAGAGAGAGAGAGAGGACGCTGGGTTGCAATTTTTCAACCACGTACATCACAGTATAACAATATAATAGACGAATATCGAGAAGCCACCGCAGGCAACTCAGATGATCCCCTTCATAACGTCCATGTATGTCATTGCACCCATCGGTACATCATGTTTCACCAATTGCACGGACCCCTAGCCCTGTGAGGTCATCACTTACAGGATAACGTGCTTCGTCAGTTTCCGTAAAGGTGGTGTCACTGGAAAGCAGATCTTTTCTCGGCAGGGCCTTCATTTCCAGCGCATCAGGCTCGTTTGCCATACGTTCTTGCTCTTCAAATATGAAGGCTTCCGACAAATTGACGGCCAGGAAAGTCTTTGGAAGTTTGACCCTAGACAACGAGAAAAGGGTAAAGGGGGAAATCTTTTAGCTTTGACATTATTTCAGACTCAAGAATCGGGAACGGGAACGGAAACATACTGATTGAATTTGGCACGCAGCGTTTTAATGACCTGCAGCCAGTCAAGGTGCGGAGTCAGGCTGCGTCTCGGGGCACATCCAATGCAATGCCGGCTATCGAGCTGCACATGCAGGGGATCGAAAACGTGGCAACCAGGACTAATACTTATGCGGATGCTGTAGGTAAATGTCGCTTCATCGCCAACAGTGCTCTCAGAGTGTGCCTTCGTCTCAGATTCGTAAAGCTCGAAGCATATTTGCGAGAGATAGTCGAGTTCCGGGATGGTGCTACGCTTGATCTTGGTCTCAATTCCTCCCTCGATGATGGAGTTGAGCAGCGTGTAGATATGGGATTCCTTAGTGAAGTAGAAGAAGGCCTTGGCGTCATTGGATGCCTGCATTTCTTCCAAGTCTTGCACGATTTCTTTCAAAAGCGGCAGTGACGTGAGCAGTCCAATCTCAAGCTTTTCGCTATCAGAAATCCCGTACTCTTGAGGACAGATGAAATCGAACAGCACTTTGGCGAGGCGATACAGTTCCTGCAAAGGTTCCGTACGCGGATCATCTTTGGTGACTGCCTGATTGGTGCCCTTGTAGAGTCGAAAATACTGCTCCGGAGGAGCTTCGTCGTTCATGTGCCTCAGATTGTTCAGGAATGACCGCCGGCGGAACAGCTTCTTAACAGAGCGATTCGAAGGATCTACCTTCTCCAAGCCTTCGGCGCTGCCGCCTTGACCCTTCTGCTCACTCTTTGCATCCTCAGAAGCCCTGCCCATATCATCCGAGTCCTTGCTCTTGCCGTCTTTCGATGTATACTCCTCCTCTAACATGCTCTTTGGTGGCGTAAACACCCACTCCAGAAACTGTCTGTTGTGCAACGCATCAAACTTCATCGTATCATAGAGCTCTGAGATTTTGCTCGGGTCCACCTTATCACCGTCACAAAACTCAGCAAACAATTTCTCCCAACGTTCTCGGAAGAGCTCAGCGTCTTCCCCGCTACACCACCTTGTTTGTATGTTGTTGACAGCGTTCGCCTGAGATAAAGATGAGACTGAGGTCGTTGAGCCCTCTGTGCTCGATAGTTCTAGACCTGGGTTCGAGATAGCGCCAAGAGACGAGGTCGCACCATTGAGCAATTTTCTATAGTTGTACTGCATCACACGCCTGTGAAAGTTCATGAGCTGGACTACACGTGTTTGAACCTCAGATGGTTCGGGCATGTTCTCAGGCCAAGCAAACTGGGCTGGTCTTTCGTTTCCTTTCCTCAGCAGGCCTTTCAACTTTTTCTTCACCTTGTCCATTTCGTCCTTGGCCGCGTTCGAGTCGTCGAGAAGGTCTTTCCGTGTAGTGATGAAGTCTTCGGGTATATCGTTCCTCCCCAAGAATGAGCAGGTCCATATCTGAGCACTGGCACTGACACGTCGTTCAGAACTGCTGAATACATGAACCTCGTCAAATATTTCTCTGTTGAGTAGCATCAAGTCGTTTCGCATATTTTCCCCGAGCTCTTGTGCTTGATAACGTGCCGAATGGGTGGGCTCACCTCCCCATTTGACGATGAGCTGGAGTTTGTCGAGAACCAAGCTCTCCTCTGCTGCTGTGAACTTTGACATAGTCACTCCGGAAAGTGAATCGTGCCGCTTTACAGTGAACGCTTCTGCTCTGTCGACATGATCGCGATCTGCAGATTTTGCTTTACCCTCGACTACCGGCTCCTCGTCCGGCTCGACACAACCTCGAACAACAGGCCCATCATTAACCATGAGACCAGGGTCAGTCCCCTTCCTCCGAAACATTGGCTTGATCTGGACCTTGGTGCCTGCCCAACTCCCTTTCTTCACCAACACATTATGAAGAGCCTTGAGCTTCCCACGGTCCTCAATACCAGCCTCAAAAGCCAACCCGACAGCTTGAACCACACTGGCGAGGGCGGGCTCTCCTATGAGAAGAACCTCTTCTTGGTGGCCTTTGAGCAGGGCAATGAACGGTTCGGTGTGGAAGGTGAACTTGTACTTTTGTTTGGGTGTGCGGTCAGCATGCCGGATAACAGAGACCATGCCCTTCAATTTCCATGAATGTTTGGGAGGTGGGGGAGGTGCCGCTGGTGCCGCCTCGTCCGGCACCTGCGTCGGGGCGGTCGAGGTGTGCTCGGATCTGACAGAAGATGCAGCAGTCGAAGTTCCTGGCATGGTGACGTCCATTGGAGTGGGTATAAGGGGGCTCGTTGTAGTGCTCGGAAGACCAGAAGTGAACATGCTTTCTGAGCGTGGTGATGCCAAGTCGCCAGCGGGTTTGGGCTTCGGGTCGCTACGGTGACGGTCAGCGCCAACTGGGCCGTGAGACGAGCTATTGCTTGTCGATGCCACGGACTGCTGTTGTTCTTGTTCATGGCCGTGTTGAGGGGTCCGAGATATTGAATCGACTTCCATTGTTTCGGGAGAAGGGAGTCGAGGTGGTGGTGCTGCTGCTGCTGCTGGTGCTGCCCCATCTCTTCGAATTTTTTCCTTGACGAACAGCTCCCGGAGGATATTGGCACAGTGCTCGTAGTAATCATCGTTATCCTTGACGAAGCTCCATCCATTCACATCAATGACGTAGCTCTTGCCTGCCGCTCTGAGGAGATCAAAGCCACAGACCCGCTGGCCAAAAGTCGTCGAAATCCTGCTCGCCATGCCACGTTCCTCGGCGCTCAGGCTAGTGACGTATCGGATTTCCTTTCCATGAGTGTTTCGCCGGACGATGCCATCAACGACGGGAGATTTGCGGGTTTCAGCATGACAATAGGTCGGTCCAACAGTATATGCTTTGACATCCTCAGCGTTGTCGACCTGCATGAAACTTTCGTAAACGTAACTCCCGTCAGGTTCGGTGACTGCTCGCGGTACACTCAGGTCAGGGATGTAGTCGGAGCTTTTGTTACCAATTTTGCGAAACAACTTCCGGGCACCGCCCCCACTGCTGTTGGCGAAGTAAATGATGATGTTATGGTCCTCGCCGCTTGTAGGCTTTTCCACGAAAGGTTTCTTTAGTAAATCCCCATCAACACTTAATGTGTCACCGTTGTCGAGCAGCTCCACCTTCTCCGGCCCTTTGGCAGTTGCCGCAGTAATAGGCTCAAGTGATATACCAGAAACATCCTTGATATGTTTCACCATTTCAGGCGTGAGTACCCGCGGTCCTCCATCACGACTGACCTCCAAGCGTCTGGGAGTCCGAACTTGTATTTTGTCAAGTAAGCGAAGGCAGACGCGTCTATCCCAAAGGATTTTTTGCATGAGTACATCATTTACACAAAATGGTTTCCGGGCTTTGACGTAAGCGATGGCCTTGTCCAAAGGGAAACCATCCGAGTAGAAAGAAATCAGGTAGTCGCTGGTCTTGGGTCAGTCGAACGGGTGTCACTAACTATGCTCTGTAAGCTCACCGACGAGGGGCAGGTGTTCAACTTACCACATCGGCCAATTCTCTACCTCTGCACACAAGACACAACGCGTCAGTCAATGTTTTTTGTCTATTCGCACCTTGATACGTGAGGTCGATTAACGGTATTATCGAGCATGTCAGTGGACGAACCTTCATCAAGAATGACCTTGTCACCAAAAACCACGACATCAAAATCCCGATTCGCAATCAAGCGATTCAGGATGTTTCTGCTTGGTTTGCTTCTGGCCTTGATATCTAAGGCACATATTCCAATGGTGCCCCATGTAGCAGGTTTCACTGATAGACTTTTTAGAAGGCGAAATGGTTATTTTGGATTCGTGACTATTTCAAGCATGACGTTACCTTCCTCTCTTTCGCGGTGCGGGCCGCGATCGCTTCCTTGGCTATGAGTGCTTGTGGCGGTACTGCCGCTAAACCGCCTCTTAGCTCTACTTCGAGATCGGTCAGGTTGTGCACGGATATTGGAATCTGTTCGTTGATTCCTTCTTATTAAATCGAGCGGCTGTGAGTGCGGGTCCCTAGGTGCAAGGTTGTGTTGACCGTTCGTCATTGGCCCATTGGCAGACGAGGTAGTGACAGTCACATTTGACAGGCCTGGCTCTGGTGGCGTTCCAGCATTTCCCCCTTTGCCTGACGACATCAGACCAGATACCGATCGAGGAGGTCCTCCGCAATCAGATCCGTGGGCGGAAGACGACGAATTGACAATGCCCCGTGCTGGAGCAAGTGAATATATGGAGGTGCTGGACAGGCGCCTTGTCTGGATGTCAGACAGAGATGCCTGCGCGGTAAAGGACGGATCTACGGTAATGTGTGAGTAAAGACGTCCGATGTCATAGCAGGCAGCGTGGATACGTCGAGACTGAGAGGGGGGCTGGCGATGGTTGGGGCTCACCAAAAATCAATACTTCACTGCTGGCGTCTGCATCTGACACGGCAGAATGGTTTCTCGAATGTTTGGATCTCGCAGCTTTCACTGATAAGGGAGCTGGCTGGGACGCTGTGGTAGCAGATAGGACTGATCGATCAGAATAGCTTCCAGGCGGACTGGACTCGACATAGCGACACGGTCGATGTGTATTGCAGGCAGCAATGGACGAGGACGAGGACGAGGTTTTGCGGGAGTAGGATTGGGATTGGAAAAAGGCAGGTGCTGCTACCAAGGGTTGATGCGGCGTCGAAAGCTGTTGCCCAGCGCGGAGGGTGGAGGAGTCTGTCCCAGTTTGAGGGTCTTTGGAGACCAGCAATGGGTCGTCGTCTAGTATCAAAACAGAAACATTGCTGGCGGTGGGATTTGATTCGGAAACCTCCATGGCGGCCATAGAATCCGTCGGTGGAGTGAGTGGAGGACTGGCCGACTCGATGGATTGTGGGCGCCCCAGCAGCAAAGTCTATCCGGCCTGGTTGGAGGTGTGAGAGTAAACTCCTTCGCCTGGGTCGAAAACATAAAATGATGGACCTGGCTAGTTCTTGCTTTGCAGAACCTGATGAACGGTGCCCTTTTCCATTACGGATTGGATTATGCACAATTTGCTTTCGCATATATCTCAGGACTTAGCAGGCGCAGAATTCATTGTTGTTGATGCAAAGATAGCTACTTACCCTATAGCTAATCTAATGTAGGTACACAATCACCTACCCAGGCACCTAGTTACCACGTGCGGCCGACCAGTTTGGCCCGTTGCGGCAGCGCTGGGCAAATTCCGTTGCATTGTATTCGACACACCCCGAGCCAGGCGCTGGTGATGCAATGGCGGACGTTCTTGGGCGTCGACTGCTTCCGGTCAGTGAGAGTCAGTCTATTACCGGGTGCGGCGACTCGGCCGTCAAGGGACGCAAGCATGTAGGTACAGTACCTAGGTACCTTATTATTAATCATTTAATGCTCCGTCTTCGGAGATGACGTTGACATTGACACCAACACTGACACAACCTTCTAGAAGGAATAATAGCCGAATCTTTGGAACCACCAGGCATGTCGTGCAACACTAGCCCCGAAATAAATAAATAAACAAATAAATAAATAAATCACGCCTGCTGTCCCTCAGCCCTTGCTCATGTGCCATCTGGTTCGTTGCCCATTGTCGACTACTACTATTCCCCACGGCAGCCAGACAAGGCATGGAGGGGTACAATAGCACAACTCATTACCGAAGTGGGGCAGACGACGGCAGAACTTGGGTTTGCCTATAGCTTCACCGCCCAAATTTTTTTTGTGATGCAACATTAACTCGCTATGCGGACAATGTAGACGAACCACACAAGTGACACCATCAATTCCTTGTGTGTTCGGTCTGGTTACAAAGACATGCCGCACTCAAATTCAGATGGGCCTCTGGCAAAGCGTCAAAAGGTTTCATCTGCAGTAACATCTGCTAAAGATGCCTCAAAGTCATCGCGCATCTTTGCTCCTTTCAGGGTACATTTTCAACAGTTTGACTCCGAGATACCAACTGGCATTTTGCTGACCAAAAAAATTCCTACACAGACGGTGGGATTAGTTTCGTCTACGAGCGTTCCCTTCACATCTATTCCTCTCGGGAAAAAGACATACCAAATCACGACTTCTGTGGGTAAAGCCCTTCAAACATACGATTTGCGGCGAGGTCTCAATCTTGTATTTGTGACCAGACCACAAACTCCCGCCAACATCACTGCTACGTTTGCTTGGAAGGAGATGGTTTTCGCAGCCTGGGGTGACGCTTCCAATGGAGAGTCTCAGGGATTCTGGGTGTTTCAGAGAGGCAAGAAAGTGCAACAATTGGAGCTGCCGGCCGACCTAACCGAACCAATTCAGCAAATCCTGATATTCGGAACCTGGATTGTGGCTTGCGCCCGCACAAGAATCGAGATTTTCAAAAATGCAAGTCTTGAGCATTACACTACGATACAAACCATGGCAGACAGTAAAGGAGGCAACCAAATCACGGGTGGAGTCATTAGCATGCCAACCTTTTTGAACAAAATTTTCGTTGGACGTAAGGACGGCTGGGTGGAAATTTGGAACATCAGCACCGGAAAACTCATTTACACCATTCTCCCTCCTCATTCAGATTGCGGTTCCGTCACCTGCATGGAGCCAACCACAGCTTTATCGCTAATGGCAATTGCCTATTCCTCCGGCACCCTTATCATTACCAACATTCTCACGGATAAGCCCGTGATTGAGATAGTAGCTGGCAGTGCGGACGCACCCGTTAACTCGATATCCTTCAGGACTGACGGCATGGGCGCTGGGCATGATGGCAGAAAGGACGGCGTCATGGCCACCGCGAGCCAAGCTACAGGCGACGTTGCATTCTGGGACCTGAACAAAGGTGGTCGGGTCATGGGAGTGTTACGAAGCGCCCATAACCCACCGTCTCGTGATGGAAAAAACGTCAGAGGAGGGGTCAACAAAATCGAATTTCTAGCCGGTCAGCCAGTCGTTGTGTCAAGCGGACTGGACAATTCCCTGAAAACCTGGATTTTCGACACGACTCCATTCTCGCCTATTCCCAGAATTCTCCACTCACGGAGTGGCCATGCAGGACCTGTCAACTGTCTTCAATTCATACCTACTGATTTCGACGGATCCGAGGGCGGAAACAAATGGCTCCTCAGTGGCGGCCGAGACAGAAGTCTTTGGGGTTGGAGCTTGCGACGTGATGGTCAAAGCACCGAATTGAGCCAAGGACAGCTACGAAAGAAGGCGAAGAAGGTCGGCATTCTATCATCAAATGCTTTAGCTCACAGCCCGACAACATTGCTCGAAGATCTCAAGGCCCCCGAAATCACAAGAATTGTCATGTCATTGAACAGAGACGGCGGCATCGGGGCAATTCCGGGGAACCAGCCGATTTGGCAAAAGGGTCACAGCGATAGTAAGAAGAAAGTTGATGCGGAAATCAGTGGAATGACGGGATGGGAGAGCGTTGTTACTGCACACAGAGCCGATCCTCATGCCCGGACATGGTTTTGGGGCCGAAAGCGTGCTGGGCGATGGGCTTTCCCTACAGGGGATGGCACAAATGTTTCAAGTGTGGCTGTTAGTCCCTGCGGGACATTTGCACTTGTCGGCTCTGAAGGCGGAGGTATTGACATGTTCAACCTGCAATCTGGCCTGCATCGGCAACGATTCCCTTCCAAGCTGACCCCATCACAAGCTCGGCAGGTGCGACTGCAGCAGCTAAGACAAGCCGACGACGTGGCTCAGCTTCAAGCCACCAACGGTCAAGGGTTTTTGCCTGGTGTCGGACGACATACGAAAGAAGTAACTGGTTTGATTGTTGACGCAATGAACAAATACATTGTCTCATGCTCAGCAGATGGGAAGATCAAATTCTGGGACTTCCTCACTGGAACCCTCGTAGATCAACTAGATTGGTCGCCCATGACTTATCCCACTACTTGCAAATACCATGCGGCCAACAATCTACTGGCATTTGCGTGTGATGACAGGTCTATACGAATTGTCGACATGGAGACGAAGAAGACTATTCGTGAATTTTGGGGCGCTCAAGACACTATCAATGACATCTGTTTCTCCCATGACGGACGATGGGTGATTGCTGCATCCAATGACCGAACTCTTCGGGTATGGGATCTTCCAACTAGCCATCTTATAGACGCTGTCCGTTTTGCAAAGCCGTGTACTGCTCTCGACGTGTCCGTCACCGGCGAGTATCTAGCTGCCACACTTGAGGACGAACCAGGCGTCACGCTCTGGACCAACAAATCTCTCTTCAAGCATATACCAACCAGACAGATGTCGGAAAATGAGATTGGACAAGTGTCTGCGCCAACGGTATCTGGGGAAGGAAATCAGGGATTGGTAGAAGGCGCGTTTGAGGTCGATGGGAAGGAATTGGATGATGCCACTATAGCCCCTGCTATCGAACAACTAAGCTCAGAGCTAACAACTTTGAGCTTGGTGCCAAAAAGTCGATGGCAGACATTGCTGCATCTGGATTTGATCAAGGAAAGGAACAAACCGACAGAAGCACCTAAACTCCCGGAAAAAGCCCCATTCTTCCTCCCTTCGACGTCTGGTTCTAAGATGCCCGGTCAAGAACCCATCAGTGAAGGCCAAGAGGGTGACTCGAAATCCCGCATCACAAAGCTCGACAAGGCTAGGCTTGAAGCGCAATTCTCGGCAAAATTACGCCAAGGAGCCGAGACCAATGATTGTTCGTGTTTTCATACCCTCCTTCTCTTCCGCGATTCATTTCATGCGCACATTTTGTCAAGTAAACAACTAACTCAAGTATAGACAGCGACTTTATTGAGCATCTCAAATCCTTGTCCCCATCCAGTGCTGATCTGGAGTTACGCTCTCTATCGCTCGGCCACGGAGCGACCGCGGGCTTTGACGAGTCGAATGAGCTACGGCACTTTATCTTGGCTCTAACTGCGCAGTTGCGTGCTCGAAAGGATTATGAGTTAACACAAGCATGGATGACAGTGTTTCTGCGTCTGCATTTTGATGTTGTATTGGAGAATGAAACGTTACTCGATGCCTTGCATGACTGGAAGGAAGAGCAAGAGAAGGAGTGCAAGCGATTGGACAATCTGGTTGGCTACTGCAGCGGCGTCGTAAACTTCTTGAGGAGTCCTCGTATATAGGCAAAAAATCTATGGTGTGTAAAATGAAAGAGAGAGAATATAATGGCCACTTGGTCCACTACCTGCATTGGGCACATCAGAAACTGGATTGTGAATTCTGTGCGATTGGTCGGATGATGCGAATCTTAGCCCGACATAAGGATGATGCAGTTTATCAAATGTGTGGTGTAATTGATTCATTGGGGTCGAGCCGTAGAGCTTGTCGCAAGTGCCATGGCGGGGCAATCGCTCTGAATCTACGCCATTTGTTGTTGGTGGCATTGATTGACCAGCTTCTCCAACTTTTATTTATTTAAAATTTTTTTTTCTCCCGCCTGGTGAATTTCTCTTCTGGCAGCTCGGCCAACGACCCGACTACATCCACGACAATGGGCAAGAAAAGCTTCAGGGTAAGCCTCATTCCACGATTTAGAAACCATTGTGCTTACTGGAAAGCTTCCAGGGCAAGGGTCGACGTGGAGGCGGCGGTGGTCGCGGTGGCCGAGGAAATTCTTCCTCGGCCGGCGGTGGCTGGCACAACTACGCCCCGTTCGACAAAAACAATGAGAAGCTCGAGGAGTACTACAACACCCTGCTCCAGCTCGATGAAGAGGAGAGGCAGAAGTACTGGGAGTTCTTGAGACGGGAGCTGCCGAACAGCTTCCGATTTACTGGTTCTCGAGGGTCTGACTCATGTTCATTTTCACCACTGTCACCGCGCCTTTTTGTTGCTTGCTAACGTTGCCGAATTCAGACACGCCCTGTCGGTCAAGAGACTCCTCCAAACGCGCTATATTCCCGAGATCACCAAGATTGAGCATCAGGATGGTAGACCCGTTGAGCCACCCAAGCCCGTGGCTTGGTATCCTGATGAGCTGGCTTGGTGGATGACCACACCCAAGAACGTTGTGCGCAAGTTCCCTCCCTTGTCAACCTTCCAGAAATTCCTCGTGTCAGAAACTACAGTCGGAAACATCAGCAGACAGGAAGTTGTGAGCATGATTCCACCCTGCTTGATGGATTTGCGGCCTGGCATGGTCGTCTTGGACATGTGCGCTGCCCCCGGAAGCAAGTCGGCTCAGCTCATCGAGATGATTCACCAGGGCGAGGAGGCCCGCGTGCGCAAGGTGCTACGCAAGTTCGCCAAGGAGGATGGCTTGGATCTTGGGGATGAAACGCAAGACGAGATCGACGCAGATTTGGAAGCCGATCCGTCTGACAATGGCCGCGCCACTGGTCTATTGGTCGCAAACGACTCCGACTACAAGCGCGGGCACATGTTGGTCCATCAACTCAAGCGTCTCTCCTCGCCCAACTTGATCGTCACGAACCACGATGCCACACAGTTCCCTTCTCTGAAGCTTCCCTCCACCGACCCCAATGCCAAGCCTACCTATCTCAAGTTTGACCGCATCTTGGCCGACGTTCCTTGCTCCGGCGATGGTACTCTGCGAAAGAATGCGAATCTCTGGAAGGATTGGCAACCTGGCAATGCTCTTGGTCTGCACGCTACCCAGATCAGAATTCTGGTCCGGGCCCTTCAGCTTCTCAAGGTCGGCGGAAGAGTCGTCTACTCCACATGCAGCATGAATCCCGTCGAGAATGAGTCGGTAGTTGCGTCTGCTATCGAACGATGCGGCGGGCCCGGCAGCGTTGACATACTCGACTGCAGTGACCAGCTCACCAACCTGGTGCGAAGACCCGGAATGCGTAAGTGGAAGATTATGGACAAGTCTTGTCGCATGTGGGATACCTGGGAGGAAGTTGAAAAGTTTGCCCGCGAGGAGAACGATGGCGTAGTCCCAGGGCGTGTTTCTCAAACCATGTTCCCCAAGCTCGAAGGAACCGACTGCTACCATCTTCCTCTGGAGCGCTGCATGCGTGTCTATCCTCATCTGCAAGACACCGGAGGCTTCTTCATCACCGTGCTGGAGAAGAAGGCCGAATTCAAGGCGAGGAACGAGAACGAACCTCGAACCGCTACGGCCGCCGCCAACGCTGCCGCCAACGCGGCTGCCATCGCCAATGGCAAAGCGGCAAGGGAAGCAGCCGATAAGGACTCCGAAGAGAAGTCAACAGCAGCCGCGGAAACATTGACCACAGTTGAAGGCGCAGAGCCCAAGGCAGATGGAGAGGACGGTGCGACGGACGCTGCTACCACCAATGGCACCAATGGCACCAATGGCACCAAGAGAGCTCTGGACGAAGAAGAAGAAGAAGAAGAAGAAGAAGAGAAAGATGGTGACGCAGATAAGCAGGCGTCCAAGAAGGCCAAGTTGGACACTGAATCTTTCTCGGCGACCGCGCCTGCGCCACTCGTCCAACCCGCCGAGACGGTAAATAAAGCAAAAAAGTCAGGACCGCCCGAAGAGCCGTTCAAGTACCTCGACCCGTCACATCCCGTCATTCAAAACATCAAGCAGTTCTATAACCTGTCCGCTCGCTTCCCAGACGACAGGTACATGGTCCGCAACGAGCTCGGCGAGCCCGCCAAGGCCATATACTACACGACAGCCCTCATTCGCGACATCCTCACCGAGAACGAAGGCCGCGGCGTCCGCTTCGTCCACGGGGGCGTGAGGATGTACATGAAGCAAGACGCGCCGTCGGCAGAGGTATGCCGCTGGCGCATCCAGTCCGAGGGCATGCCCATCGTGCAGGGATACGTGGGCGAGCCGCGGGTCATCCACCTCCGCAAGAAGGAGACGCTGCGCAAGCTCCTCATCGAGATGTTCCCCCGCATCGCCAGCGACGAGTGGAAGCGCTTCGACGAGATTGGCGAGCGCGTCCGCGACGTAGGCATGGGGTGCTGCGTGCTGCGCATCGAGCCCGAGGCCGGCGATGCCGAGTTCACGCAGCGAATGGCCTTGCCCCTGTGGAAGAGCATCCATTCTCTCAATCTCATGCTTCCCAAGGAGGACCGCGCGGCCATGCTCCTCCGCATATTCAACGACACGACTCCGCTTGTGAACAACACGCTGAGTAAACACAAGGATCAGACAGACAAGACGGAAAAGGCCGAGCGGCCGGCTGCGGAGGAGCAGGCCGATGTTGAGATGGAATCTGCCGACGTGGAGGATTTGCCGTCCCCGGACGAGGCCTAATTTGCACTGGTATGGATGGGTTGTTTGATTTTCGGCCAAGGAGTACACTGTGACGCTGGTGAATTTTTTTTTTTGTATTTTGTATTTTACATTCAAGGCTGTTGGCTCGAATGCACGAGGCCTTTTTCAGGTTGTCTCCTTGTACAGTCTATTCCATTCATGATACAACTGGGTGGTGCTACAGGTAGGGAGGGATGTAATGATGAAGACCCGGGATCCTTCCTTCATCAAGGCCACACGTGCACATCTGCTTGCTCAATCTAGTAAACCCACGGCCCAATTCACGACTCTGTCCACGCCCTGACCGTGGATGGCACTCACAGGGATGGCCATGCACCTGCTCGTCCACGCATCCTGGACACCACTCGGGTGCGCAATGTCGCCGTTTGTAATGCCATCCAGATACGTCTTCAGTTGGCAAAAGTTGGCCTGGGTGTCAGGCAGATCGGCCTTGGTGGCCACCACGTACCAAGGCTTGCCGGCGATGTGCAGGCCAGGCCGATCCGCCGGGCTGGCGTACTCGGCGCTCATGAGGTTGACGGGGCCGCGGGCCGCGGGCGACGCGCCCCAGTCAATGCGGGATTCGACCTCGCGGCCGCGCTCTTCCTCGTCGCGCATCTGCGCGTAGAGCCCGACCTCGCGCCAGAGGGCCTCGAGCGCGGCCACGGCGTTGCCGGCAGCCAGGTCGATGACGAAGGCCAGCGCGCGGGCGCGCTCGACGTGGCGGAGGAAGGCGATGCCCAGGCCGCGATCGAGATGGGCGCCCTCGATGAGCCCTGGGATGTCGGCGACGGTGAATCTCGTTCGGGGATCGACATGGGTCTCCGGGGAGGAGGACGAGTCGCAGTTTCGCCGGGCGACGGTGGGCTGGCCCGAGTACTTGTCCAGCACGACCGTCCCTATGTTTGGCTGCAGCGTCGTGAATGCCCAGCTGCCTACCCTGGTGCGGCTGTTGGTGAGGGCGCGTAGGAGGGTGCTCTTGCCTGCGTTGGGAAGGCCGACGAGTCCGACGTCGGCGAGGAGCTTCAGCTCGAGAGTGATCTTGAGAGACACTGCTTCTTCTCCCTTTGTCGCGAAGACGGGCTTCGGGTGTTCGCGCGACGTAAAGTGAGGGTTGCCCAGGCCGCCGACTCCTCCTACTGCGAGCAAAATGGGCCTTGGGGTCGGGCGCGACAGGTCGAGATATATCGGCGGCGGAGGCTGCTGAAGGGCCGGCTGTCGGATGGGAAGACGGGGGAAAGATGTGCTCTTCATTTCAGACTTGGACATGCCGGGATACAGAAGCCATTTGTTCCGGGACGGGTCGTCGAGTTCCAAGTCTGCATCGTCATCTTGTTCGTGGGTGGACGGCTTCGGCCGGCCCTTCCTGTCCATGAACTCCCGATCCCGATCCGGAACCCGAGCCCGTTCCCCTTGCTCTCCTTGCTGCTGCGCAGGATTGCGTCGGTTTTCCTCCTCGAGCAGCCTCTGTTCCTTGCGCTTCTGCTTCTTCATGGCCCTGTATGCCCTGATGTTCATTGCTTCTTCGGCTGCAGGGTCCTGCCTTTCCAGCTCTCGTACGACCGTTCCGACCGGAACTGTGATGATGACGTCTTCGCCGCGAACGCCTCCCTTTGAGCTTCCTTGGCCATGCTTGCCGCGTCCGGCGCGGATGAAGCGTTGCCTCGCTAGCTTGTGGAGCGATGTCTCCCCGTGGGCTGCTTGAATGTAGATGTTTCCGCCCGTACCGCCGTCGCCACCGTTGGGGGGGCCATCTGGAAGGAAAGCCTCCCGCAGGAAGGCGACGCAGCCATTGCCGCCACGACCGGCATAGAGGGTGAGATTGGCCTTGTCCGCGAAGTTGGGCGAGGCGTAGTCGTCCGGGCTAGGATTCAATCGCGACTCGGGGAGGTTGTTGAATGTCGGCTGGGAGGAGGAACATCTCGCATGGGTCAGGATTGCTCGCCAGATTCGTGGGCGGACTGTCACTGATGGCGACAGTGGCATGGAGAAGGGCAAGAGCTGTTCTCCGGGCGAGACTGAATCACGAGGCTCGAAGACGGGTAATTGTGCAGGTTACATTACCACGCGGAGAGTTGGTTTCTTGGAGAACGGAGCCGAGGTTTCAATTTTTTTTTTTTTTTTTTTTTACTCCTCTTGGCGGGTCATGATGAGGTGGAGCAGCAGGTCCACATCTACACTGTGCACACACTGTACTTCTCTTTCTCAGATTTTCACGACACACCATCAAATCTCTGGTATAGCATAGCCTCTTCCGACTACTAGGCTTTCACGCTGCCCAATGCGTTTAAACATATCAGTTGCGGAGTAGTCTTCGGCGCACGGGCCATCTTCTATCTACACTTGCATGGTAGATGACGATTGCTAACGGATTCCACGTGGATGAATTTCCTTGCCGATGGAATACATTTTTGCCTGTGATTACGTCCGCAATATACTGGAACCCATGCAACATCTCTTTGCCCCCTGCGTCTCTGGGCCGGCTCGCCATATTCCACAATTAATATTGGTTCCGTGATGGGCGACGATCGGGCGTTGGGCTTGATGATGGACATCAACGGGCTCCGTACAAGCGTTGGGCGTAATTAGTGCATTGGGCTTGGGCCTGGGCGCTGCTGCAACTATCTCCATACGTACTCCATATAGTGGGTGTATGCAGTCTGTATGCTCGATATGTAATGTGCGCTCGAGAGTGGGATCCAGGCGAAAAAGCCACGGAAGGGGCAAAATGCCGAGGTTAGAGCCGGTAGAGTTGAGGGCAGACCGCAGAAACGGAGCAGCCAGAATCGAGATGCGAAGACGGGATGATCTTCTCCTCGACTCTCGACTCTCGACTCCTGGCTCCGAAATTGTTGACGCGGTTAGTACGGGACTTGAGGGATGATGAAAAATGCATGGAGCTAGGCAGTAGGTTCGGAGAAGCGGAAAGACGTGGCACCACAGCTGTCACCACCTGTGGAAGCCTTGTGGCAAGCCGCCAGCAGCTGTAGATCCACAACGTAGGTTGAGACAGGTGGCCGGCGGCAGGAGCAAAGGCGTGGGTGGCCTAACCTATCATAACCACCAAAGGTACCTAGCTCTTAGTAGGCAGTACATACCTAATAAGGTACAAGGTACATATGCAGAGTTTGGCTGCACCTGCCTGCCTCTCTTTAATTCTGTCATTCTGGCCGTGGTCCCCTTGTCTTATATTTTGAATTAGGCTTGATGTGTAGGAGATCTGGCCATGTCGTCTTCGACATCTTTTCCCGCTTGTTGGGCCTCTGGTATTTTCGTCGTCTTAAAGTGACAACAACCGACCGACCATCATCCACCCGCCCACTCACTCACTCACTCATCGTCAACCAGGCCTGGTCCACACCACACCCCTACCCCCCCCCCCCCAACCTCCTTCCGGTTGCTGTCGTGGTTTGCCTGGTAGGTAGGCAGGCTCCTACCGGGATACGGCGCCGAACCACTTCTGATTACTCGCCCTCTAACCGCTTTCCGTTCTCCGATCCATCTGTCTGAGGCGACTTAGGCCACACCGTACCACCCATACATCCCGACTGACTACAGGTAGGTAGCCTTCTTGTTTCATCTTCTACACACAGTCGTCAGTCGTCGGCACCTTTCCCACTCTTGTCGATCCACCATCACTCTCTCGCTTTGGTGTCTGATCCGACTTTGCTTGGCCTTTGATGCCCACACTGTGCCATCCTCTCGATGCTTGGTGGATCACGGGTTATCTGCTGACTTTGATTGTCGGCTGTCGAGGAAGGGCGCTGGCATCTCCTGCGAGCCTCCAGGAGCTTTCACCAACTTGACTTGCCATCAACTGGACCCTGCCATGTGGCCGAGAGGACCCGAATACCTGAACCACTGTTGAAGAGAAGAGAAACAAACGTTACCCGGCCAAGACTATTTCTAATATGGAATCCAGAGCTCTCACCGAAAAGCCCCCAGCAGGCTACATTTCCATGGACCCCAATTGTGCAATATGCCATGCTCCGGCTAACTTGGCTTGCGAGTGTGAGGCCAGGGGCCTGGAAATGGCTACGCGACAGGCCGAAGACCACATGATGCGATCCGTGTACAATGATATAAGGTAAATCATACCAAAACCGCTGGGTGACAGTGTACTACCGGGGCCGTGCCCAAGGCCCGGCCAGCCCTCAATCCTTCAAGCCTTCAAGCTGACATGATGAAACTCAGAGCTTGGGTTCGCGGACACGCCCAGGACTATGTTTTGGAGTATTTTCGCTTGCTGACTGAGAGACGCAAAATGGCACACGCCGCCCATCTCGACCAGATCACTGCTCATGCCTTCTACCACTACAATGCCCCCCCACACCCCAATCAGATTGCCGATGCCCAGGCCGCCTTGAAACGAGGGATCGATGAAGACTGGCAGGCCAGTGTGCAGCGATACCCTGAGGTCCTCGAATACTTCTTTAGTCTCGTGGAGTTGACCCTACCAGGCGACCACGAACCTGCCGTTAAAGACCCGCCACTTAGTGCTATGAATGGACATCGAAAAGCGACCCGACGCAGTATTGAAGCGGGCGGTAGCGGTAGCGGTAGCGGTAGCGGAAGCGGAAGCGGCAGTGAGAGACGAGCGCATGACACCGCTAACCCTGCATCGCACCAGCCTCAGTCTTCATTTCCCAGCAGGGATCCAGCATTGAACCGCCGAGCCTCACTGCCCCCAGGACGTCGCCCAGCTGCATCTCGGATGCCACCGCAATCAGCCCCTTACTACGGACCATACACTTGATATGTGGAATAAGGACGTCACAAGCAACACGACGACCTCTGCTTACGAAAAGCTAATGTACCTCTTGGGGGAGAGCGCGATAACGACCATAATGACACTACTGATGAGAACATTGCCTGGCCTTCCTGACCAAATTTCTCCTATGGTTGGCTTGTTGCCATGATGTCTTTGGCATTGTGTAATACCAATGGCAAAGAGACCAGCGTGATGACACAGCCATTATTTTACTGCTTGAGGAAAATTTGAAGAAGCGAAGTTTGAATTGGATTAGATGAAGTGAAACGAACTTTGCATTTTACCATTGCGGAGCATGCATGGCGTTATATAGAAAATGGACAATAGGGGTGACAGGTGGACCTCGAATTGTGATGTGAGGTGGTCGAGTGTGCTTCAAGCGGACGCATCAGAGCTACTCTGAAGTGATAGATTTGAAGGGTACATAATGTAACATAAAAGACAAGCATCAACAGTCATGGCCCCTCTCAAGGTGGACGGTCATTGCATTTGCATGATAACATGATGAAGTGTTGACCAAAGAGAGCCATCCCGCCTTGCCACGACACAATGACCAGGCGTCTACGTTCCCCTGCTGACTGTGAACCTACCGCGGCCATGTTTAGAAAGAAGGAGGAGGGAAGAAAAAAAAAAGAGGAGGAAACTTGACCAAGTCACAAGTTGCACTTTTGAAACAAAAGGTTTTAAAATAGAACCACTTCTTTCTGGTCCCGGCCTAATTTTAATCTGCTACGCTTCAGAACACGGCAAGGAGAGACAAGACGGGCGCAAGGCACAAGAGTGAAAATAAAAAACAAGGAGAAAGACAGCTGTGCATCCCGAGCACGAGTCTGCGCCCGGCCAAGGTCCCCCTGTCCCCATGCCCCCTTGGCATTTTTTGACCGGAGAAGAACCTATATCCCATGATGATGATCTTTTGCTTTTGCTTTTGATGTTTTCTTTTTTTTTAATTGTTGAAGGAAATAAGGATACACCGTAAGCCTCCTGATAGTATTCATAGAGGATATTTTGTAACTTGAAAGATTTATTTTTTTTTGGAACAAGGGCTTTTTCTTGTGTATTATCGGGTTGGAGGGAGTTGTCCACATAGGCATGGACGAGACAAATCTATTTTTGTATGTATTGCTTAAGCACTTTTTTTTTTGAGGGTGAGGGGGGGAAGGGAGAAGGAGGATGGATAATGAATGAGTGCTTTCGCGATGAGCAAGGGCCTTATGACTCCTTGTCGTCGAGCGAGGCGTCTTTGACTCCCTCGGTCACCTCGGCCACCTGGTCGCCGTTGGTGCCGTTTGCTTCGGCCTTTTCAAGCTCCTTCTTGGCCTTTTCGATGTTCTGCACGTCATGTTAGAACCATGTTCGTTTGATTAGACAAAGACAAGGGTACTTCAATTTTTTTTTTTGGGGAGGAATGGATTGGCTCTGGAGGTTAGGAATCAGGGGGTGGGGTGGTTACGTACGCGCTGAGTCTGAGCCTCCTGGTCGCTCTTCCAGTGCTCAAGCTTGGCCTTGACCTTTTCAATGACAGTGGGCACGTCGGCGCTGCTCATGGGAGG
Source organism: Balansia obtecta B249 (assembly GCA_000709145.1). Taxonomy (NCBI): domain Eukaryota; kingdom Fungi; phylum Ascomycota; class Sordariomycetes; order Hypocreales; family Clavicipitaceae; genus Balansia; species Balansia obtecta. Next base: position 79,394 of record JFZS01000088.1, read on the forward strand.
ATCGACACCGATAAAGGCGCAATCCTGGACCACTGCGGGAGGACAGTTGAAGAACTTGGAGGGCGAAGCTCCAGCGCCAGCGCCGTTCTTCTTGCCCTTCTTGCCCTTCTTCATGGCGGGCAGGTATTCCTCGTCGCGGTCCTCTTTGCGGACGAGCTTGGTACCTTTGAGCGCAGCGCCGTCAACGGTGCGCTGGGCCTGGGCGCCGAGGCCAGTGTCCGCCATAAGAGGGCCCTTCTCAACCTTGTGGGTAGGGTCGAGGAACTGAAGCAGACTGTTCGCGCGGCGAATCTCGTCAAAGTAAGCCGGCTCGCTGGCCTCGGCGAGCTTCCTCTCGGCCTCGGCCTTCTTCTTATCCTGGACGTAGGCTTCCCTCTCGGCCTGCTGGCGGGCTCGGGCCTTCTCCCTAGCCTCACGCTCGTAGACCTGGAAAGCCTTCTTCTGGGTGTAGTAGTCGTCCTTGAGCTTGCGGATGGCGGCGTACTTGTCCTGTTGCTCGGCCTGAAGCTTGGACCGCTCGTCTCGGAGGCTCGATAGACCCTTGTAAGCCTCATCCTGTTCGGCCTTGATAGCATCAAGCTCAGCCTGGATCTTGTTATACTTGTCGGAAAGGGCCTTTTGCTCCGGGTCCTCCATCGAGTCCTTGATCTCCTTGATCTTGGAGCGGAGCTCGTCGATCTGCTTCTGCGAGTCGTCAAACTGGCCAAAGTTCTTGCGGATCTTGCGCAGGTTAGAGATGTCAGACAAGGCCTTCTTCTCATCAACCAGCTTCATGGTGCCCGAGTTGACCTGCTTCTCGAGGTCGGCAATCTGACGGTCGACATCCTCGGCACTCTTGAAGGAGACCTTGGCCTTGGCCGCCTTCTGCTCGGCAACTCGGCTGCGCACCTGCTCGTCGAGACGCTTGATCAGGTCGAGCTTTCCGGTACGAGCGTTCTTGCCACCGGCCTGCTTCTGCCGAATCTCGTTGGCCTGGGCGATGAGTTCCTGTCGTCGCTTTTGGGCTGGGCTGGGCTGATCCTTGTTCTTGTTGGGCATGGCGATGTCGATCTTGGCCTTGACGGCGTTCTGCGCGATGACGAAGAAGGGACAGTTGGTTAGTCAAAAGGGGATCATGCGGGAATAGTTTTATAAACAGAAGTCTGCATTGTTTGCCATTGTTCCCCGGATGCCATTCTCCCGGCTTGGAATTCGTCGCCAATAGTCTTCCATCTCCTTTATGGCTTCGGGATGACCAAGTACAAGAAACAAAGGAAAGAAGAAGACATAGAACTCATTGTCGCTTCACACAAACTGGAGACGGATATTAAAGAGAGTGGGACATTCCCCAACGTACCAATCGATCCATCGAAGCCTTATGGTCCTTCTCGGCCTTGACGAGGGCCTCATTGAAGGCCTTCTCGTCGGGGCGAGTAGGTCGGGCACTCTGAGCGTCGGCCGCAGCGGCCTTGGCAGGTGCAGCAGTTGCAGCGGTTGCAGCCATTGTGCTTGTCGAATAAAGGAAGTTGCCAAAAAGAGATACCGAGTGAAGAGGCCGATGCGAAGCCGATGCGAAGCCGGGTCGAGGGAAGAAGTCCTCGCAGTCAATAGAAGATGGAATGTGATGCAGGAGGATACAGAATGTCGAGAAGAACGGGTCAAGTGTTCAAGTGGATAAAGGGGGGGGGGGGGGGAGGGAGCTGCCAGCTAAGAAATAAGAAAAAAAAAAAAAAAAAAAAAAAATCCTAGCAACAAGGTGTTTTGACACTGTGGTCTTCTCCCAGTCGCTTGCACGCGTCCGATCCGGAAAATTTACCACGTTTCAAGCAGAACAGCTCAGCAAATGAGTAAACATGGTCCTAGCTCTAATGTACGGTTTGCTGCGGACATGACCTATTTACCTGGCATTCTATTTTTTTTTTTTTCTGTTTCTTTCTTTCTCATTTTCTTTTCCCCCTTTGATACCCAGAGCACGTGCAATGGTGGGGTCTGACCTTGTGGACAAGCCAGCGAAGCACGATACAAGTGCCCATAACGTTCATAACACTATGTATCTAGTGAGTACATTTTCTAGAAAGCGCCCGCGGGCTCAATCGAGTTTCTTTTCAAAAGTGGAACCCCCCGGTCCGTCACATGACCCTCATTTTTACCAAGAGTAACCCCCCCCCAATTATTCCCAGCGATGAGCTAAACTGCAAGGCTGAGCAAAAGAGCAAAACAAAATTTCCCCAGAAAACCTAACGCCAAGTTGCTCCCGTAGCAGATGCCGCTCCTTTACGCGCAACAACCAACGCCGACAATCACCCCTCGCAACCGACGGAAACACGATTTACACACAGAATCCCCGCCGCTGCCATGGATGACCTGCCGAATGACGCCAAGTCCAAGGAGGTGGTGAGGCTCTGGCGAGCATGGAGGACGGTGCACGAAATGGTTGCTGACCGGGTACGTGGCGATGCGGAAAAGACGACGCAGTTGTCCCGGCGGACGACAGTCCTAACCCGAGCCTTGTTTCGCAGGAATACGAATTGGCAGAGGACGAAGTCAACATCTCGCTAGAGCGCTTCCGCGACGAATACTGCAGCCCGGACGGCACCGTCATGTACGTCCACGTCCCCAAACCAAATCTCACCCTCCCCTTCCCGCCCGGAAGACAAACATGACCAAAAAAGAAAAAAAAAAAAGAAAGAAAGAAAGAAAAGAAAGCTGTCAAAATTTCTAACGTGCTTCTCTTTTTCGTCCACAAAATCCACAGCCGATCGAAGCTGCAGTTCTCCGCCCGCCCAAGCGACTCCATGCTCAAGAAGAACACGCCCCCGGCCACAGAATCCAATCCCGATCCCGTGCCGGACTGCGGCCCCGTCTGGGTCGAGTTCCTCACCGACAAGCAATTCGGCGTCGGCCAGATCCGCCAGTTCGCAAAGTACACCATCTCGAACAACTACAAGACGGGCATCATGGTCACGCACGTCGCCCTCTCCCCCGCGGCGCGCAAGTCCCTCGCCAGCGTGGAGAACCTCGCCAAGATTGAGTGCTTCCTCGAAGACGATCTCCTCGTCAACATTACCCACCACGAGCTCGTGCCCCGGCACGTGCTGCTCTCCCGGGAGGAGAAGACGGCGCTCCTGAAGCGCTATCGTCTCAAGGAGACGCAGCTGCCTAGGATTCTGCAGAAGGATCCCGTGGCGAGGTACTTGGGGTTGAAGAGAGGACAGGTCGTCAAGATCATCCGTGTAAGTGAGACGGCGGGCAGGTATGCCAGCTATAGACTGTGCGTGTAAAGGCAGATTGGAAACGATGACGGCGTCACCGGCTGTTGGGCATAAAAGAATTGGCGATTTTGGTAATTAGCATTTGGCATGTATACAAAAATGAATGAGATGGCGTTGTTTTTTTTTTTTTATTGCTGCAGATATTGGTTTCTATTTGAGACTCTTTCACGCACATATAAATTGGATTTTATTCTCAGTCCAGCAGCTGTCGTGTGGGAATTACTTTGCGCGCCCTGCGCTACGGTTCAGTACATGAAGAGTATATCAATATGTCTCGGCAGGCGTGAAAGACGGACTGGCCGGGAAACACATTAAGCCAACAGAAACAGAAGAAGATAAACTCATGTTCGTGTAAGGGTTCATTTCGTGTGCTCACGATTGCGAGCGACATCGCTGGCTGAGTACGCTACAATTCGATTCGAATCTCCCAATATGCGTCCTTCATCTCCGCCAAAATCAGATTGCCTGCTGGCATTATTAGCGCTACGCGGCTTCTACTTTCTTCAAGACTCCAGCTTTGGACTTCAGCTTTGGTTTTGTCCAACACCAGGTAAGTTTTTTTTTTTTTTTTTAGATAGAATAGCACTGTGTGTAAGACATGTATATACTATCATCGAGCTCCTCCGGATGAGCTTCCTCACACACAGCTAATGCCTATAAATCCATAATCAAAGTCAATGCCGTCGCAAATATCGGCTGTTGCAGGGGTATATATCAAAGATCCAGTAACGCCAATATCTCTGCGCCAAAACCCCGACTTCGCCACCCAGAGTAAAAACCATACAATGAATCCTAGGTAAGCTCTGTAACCAGACAAAAAGAAAAATAAAACCCCAAAATTATAGCCATGCATGTGCACCTCAGTTGTTCCCGTCCCAGAAAAAGTAAAATCATACGGCTAAATCTCAACTCAATCGCGTCACCAAGTCCCGTAAGACCATCTAGTGTGAGTTAACTGCACCGGAGAAGACATCAATTTGTCGCATTCCGGGCTAAACAGAGAAAAAGAAGAAGATATGCAGAAAGGAAGAAAATCATGGCCCTAATGTATGGCGTCAACAGTATGGATACGTAAGCACCGCACCAAATATCGACTAGCCTCACCCATGACAAAACAAAAACTTCACTTCAAGAAGCCGCTCGGGTCAACAAGCCCAGGAGAAGACTTGCTTCGCGACCTAGGCGCTTGTTCTCCGCGTGACTGGGGTATGGGTTGCAACTCTGTGCTACCTCTGGGTCTTGTTCGCGAGGCTCTGGAATTAAGTGGACTAAATAGTCCGCCCAAGTCCTGCAAAAGTGCCGTCGAACCGCGGCGCACTCCAGTATTGCTGGCAGGCACGGAAGGGGGAGGAACATTGTTCGGAGAGGCCGGATCCAATGTCGAAGAAGCGTAACTGGCCCGTCGGAAGCTGCTGCTGCTTCCCTTGGTAGAGTCCTCTAGCAAGCCTCCAACATCAAGAAATGTTACGCCTCTTTTAGTACCCTGTGAGTCCAACTTGGCGAGAGGATCGTAGGCTAGTAAGGAATCGTCGCTTGCTTCTGTCTGGCTCCGACGATTCGCACCTTGCCAATTGACATCAGACCGCAGGCCAGGGATTACCCTTGGCGCCGAAGTGAGGCATTCCAGCTCGGGGCTGCGCAGCCGTAGGCGGAGTTCGGGACCAACGGCCATGCCAACGTCTCGGACAAGATCCTCATCGCTGCCCCAATGTTGATGCAGTGTCGGTCTGCGTGGAATGGTGGTTCGATCAGGAGAGTCGGCGCCGGAACTGCGTCGGAACTTCTGCTTCTTTACTCCACGATCCCGCACGAAGGAACCCAGGACCAGGGCATTGGAGGCGCCAGTGGCAAAAAGAAGTTCGACAGAAGCCAACAGTGATCGATACTGTTGGCGCCCATGCAATTGGATAACTCGCGGCATCCGAAATATCGTAATACCCACCACGGCCAAGTTTAGAGAGAATAGCAGAACAAGCTGCAATTTCCTGCGGGTAGTCATTTTGCTTTGCAGAATAATGGGAATGGGGAAAATGACGAGCAAAAGATCTGTCAGGATGTTGCATGAGCCCATGGTAATAAGTTGTACATAGGCCTGTCGACACTGGCCGCCTGGATCTGGTATTACCTGCCAATAGTGAGTGAACGGACTGCACTCGGCCAAGTCGCTGATGGTGACGCCAATAAAGGTCGCAACCAAGGCCCATCTGATGGCAATGAGCGCCGTATGGTGACATCTTTGCCAGG